>CM043718.1:9275117-9521697 GCA_023969325.1 Oryzias curvinotus | reverse complement strand
CAGTTAAAATATGACATGTTGACATGTAGGCTTAGTTAATTAATGTTGTTGACCTTTTGGCATGTGCCCTCAAATAAGCGAATCAGCTTTCTCTGATCATTTGGTTTGGCAGAGTTTATTTCTTTTTATACACTGAATGCCCTTCTTGACGCACTGTTTTTATCAGTGCTGTGGCCATTGTTCAAATCAGAACGATTAACAATAAATATACCTGAAAAAAACTCACAATAAAGCAAGTTTTAAAAACATCCATGCCGTTCTAGCAGCTGCAGATTTGAATTATTTAACCATTTCACCAATGTTTAATTCCTTCATGCCGTATGCCACTAATTTGCTAATACTGAGTACCATTAAATCCAGGACTTATTTTAGCATCACCCTAAAAAGAAAAAACACATTTTTTGTATATAATCAGAAACATATTAAGGCATGAAGGGGTTCATGCACTTATTGCAGTTGGGTGAGAACTTTTCTTGAATCTTTTTAACTTAACATCAAACTGAAATGCATTTATATGAAGGGAGCTTGTTACTGCTGGAATGCAGCAGAAAAGAAAACAGTTTAGTGTGGATCAGTGAAATAAACTCTAGGACGCATTTTAACATTAAAGATGGCCATCGTGGGAGAGGTAATAAAACCTCTTATCTTCGACAGGATCCGCTCTCATTCTCACCTGGCAGCACAGAACAAAAGGAGCAGATGCTTTGTTTATTAATCCTGCTGTGATGTTATCATGAGAGATGGGGCATGCATTCATTTTACTCTCCAGATTCTCCCACATCAGCGTACAGTAAATGGCATTTTACTGTCCCAGGCCATTTGTAACCATAAAACTAAGGACTGCTCATCAGCGTTAAAAAAAATAAATAAATAAAAAAGATAGCCGTCCAACAGATTTTGAACTCAAAAGTTTTCCACAAACTGTAAACCTTGTTTACCTGGCGGGACCTAACCCAAGAATATTTGGAAGGAATTTATATTTGTGTCGTTTGCTCTCAGCCAGCAGATGGTTCAATTAAAAAATGAAAAAATAAAAACGGTAAACAAGATTAACACCTGCATATAGCACTTATTATTAAATTCAAATATTTGCCAGACGACGAAATTACCATAACTGTGTAATGAGATGAGTAATCCCTTGTTATCGTCTTGGTAAATAGCAACAAGGTGTGATGAACGCAGCCTGTGTGTGTGATGGACATGAGTTGGAGCAAGCGAGATGCAGAGATATAAATACCCCTTTTTGACAGTTTTCCGCTGCTGTCAGCCTCCGCTGCGGGTGCCACTTTAACACGCTGACGGAGAAAGTGAAGCACAGTGAATTATTGCATTATTGTTTGCAGATGCAAACCTAATTACAAGTGTGGACATCATGTTGCAACTGCAAAATACTTTTGAAAGAGTAGAACTCTATTTAACCACTTATGTATTTAGCTGAGTTTTAAAAAATGCAGTTTGTGCCAATTCAGTGTGTGAATAATTTGTACCTGTCTTCTCGTTATGTTGCCTTTGATGCCGAAGCTTAAGGTGTCAGCATAAATGATAGGAAATGTAGGCTAAGCAGAGTCTTTGATGTACAGTTCAGGAAGAAGTGATAATTAAAACCTAGAAGACAAAGCTTTGTATTTGGAGCGTTCTGAGTAGAAAACATTGCTTTCTGTAGAACAGAGATATATAATTTGTTCTTCGTGTCTCACAGTTAGAGCGGGCCGAGGTTGAGTGCTGTGTTGCTCTCACTGAATGCTGCTTATCCACATGAAGGCCACCCATGTTTAGAATCACACTGATCCACCAGACCACAACCTGTCATCTTGTAACATTTTTCTTTCCCTGGAATAAAAGGGGATTTCAGTGTCGGTGCATTCATTTTGATGTTGAAGGCGTTTGAGTGCGGGCAGCAGCTCAAAGAGCAGTTATTTTCAAACCTAAAAATACTACACACCAGGCAAAAAGGTCTGTTCCCAGCAGGGACTAAGTGTTTTTATTCTCTGCTTTATTATAGAGTGACACTTGCAGCTATTATTGCTATTACTACGATTGTCCTCTGTGTGAGGGTCCAAGGGTATTTACTTTTCAGAGCAGCTCTTTGTGTAACTTTAGGAGTTTGTGTCCTTTTTTTAAGTCTTGCAGCATATTTACAGGAGTTAACTTTTCACTCAATCTAAATTCTTCCCCCATATGATTACAACTATGGTCACAAAACTGCCTCAGCGCAATGGGGAGGCATTGGCAGAATCATTAAGATTTCATACATGCCGCCTGATTTTATTTTTTTTTAATCGTTGCTGTGGTTATGAATGTCAAATGGCGTCAATCAGGTGGGGATGATGCCATTACAAAAAAAGCATTCCTCACATGAAGAGGAGCCCTCTTCAAGAGCCCACCCTGCTACTGTACATTTTCTAACAATCTGAGGGTGGCATTCTAAAATTGGCCAATCAGACGATTTTGGGGTCCATGTGTTACGAGGGAGGGGATGAGGAAGTACCCAGACGCTGAAAGGAGGAGCAGGCAGATGATTCCAGGGGAACAGGAACTTTAATAAACTAAAACAGGCTAACAGAACCAAAAACACCAGAACACTAGAAACACTGGAAAAATAACCTATGGAGCAGCACAGGAGGAAGGGAATGACAGGACTAAAGTACATACAGGACTGACGAGACACAGGTGAACATAATCAGGACTGATGGGGAAAGGTAAAACTCGAAACCAACACAAAACCGGAAATCCTACAAAATAAAAACAGCCAATAACACAAACCAAGACAGAACAACAAAGGACCAAACACAAAGGAAAAGAAACTGAAACCGTGATATCACGGAGACCCTCCCATCAGTCAATTCATCACGCTGCAGCTTTCCTGCCACCCACCCATCACTGGACTGCGACCATGCGACCTCCAAATGTGCCTGGGGGGGCCACTGATCAAAATCAAAAAGTTGTCCGGTCGCTGCAAAACTTTAACTTTCTACTAAAACCTCTGTGGCAGCTGTGTAGCTTTTAAAAATGAGAATGCCGCCTCCCAGTTAAATTTGTCGTCGTGCGGCCACCTGCCATATTTGCTGAAAAACGGGCATTTAGTTCACCGCGCACTGGCATTTTAGGATATGTGACCTTAGAAACAGAAAAGTGAGAGTAAGCGAGTAAATTGGCATTTGATTTATCTGGATCACACCTACCATGCAGGACAGGAAGTAGTTTGTTACCAAACATATAACTAAAGAAAGTTCAACCTCAACTGTAACTTAGATTCCTTTTTTTGAGGGGATAAATTTGGAGATCAGGGGTTGAAGGATTGCATTGTAGGGGTTACTCCAGACTGGTTTGGTATTTTCAAAACTATTTTCAAGCATTGTTTTCTTTTAGTTTCCGTAGATTTGGTCTCAAAACATGTAGTCAGGGTTTGTACGGTCATGAAAAACCTGGAAAATTAAATTTCTAGGTGCTTAAAACGTTTGGGAAAAATGACATACTTTGTAAAAGTCATGGAATTTTAATATTTTGGATGCAAAAAACATTTTTTACATTTTTGCATTTTAATACTTTAACATAAGATTGAACTTTTGTGGCAGAAGTTCATTTTGCGCTATCTGCGATGGGAGTTTGAGTTGCCGTAAAGCAGGTCTAGTTTTCATCAGTTCAGCGCATGGCGCTTGTCACTACCTGATCTGTAATAGCTGCTGATAATAACGTGTCTGTGTTTACGGACATAATAAAGTGTCAGTTTGTGCCGCTGTATCCTCTTACTTTGGGGCGTAAACTGCCCTCAAACAAAAAAGAAGACATATGTAGTCCATTTGTAGTCCTTACCAGGATCGCACTTTCCTCAGCCTTAACATTTGTTTTACTTTCATGTTACGGTTTGGCTGGTCGTTCATGGTCATTTTTTAGATGGCAGTTCTACAATTTGACTGATTACCTCTACACAGACCCAATAGTTCAAAACCCAACAAGTGGTTCTAATTCTGTACGTTGAAGACTACAAATAAACATCATCAGCATTACTGCACATCAGTCAAAGCTGTGCCCACATTTTTACAAAAGGCTATATCAAAACCTTCCGCACAGAATGTGCCCTCATACTCCCATGATTCAGAACTAACATTTGAGATGTGTAGTATAAAGTTTTCTTGTTAAAAAAAAAAAAAATTCAAAACTTTATGAGAAATCCAAATGTCTGAAGTAATTACTCCAGACTTTGTGATGTCAGCGTTTCCTTCTGTCAGTTTATCTTTTGAAGTGATGTGTTCAGAGGCCAGTCGGTCTTGTAAACATGGACAGACTGCAGTCAGTTTGCTAGCAGGATTTTTGGAGACACAAATTTAACTCTGACCAAAAAAAGGGGGTCCAGTTGGCTTTAAGCTCTCTGGATAACCGAGACCAGGATTACTTATGTTTTCACAAAGCATTAGCTGTTGGAACTTTGAGCTGGAAAGTTGGATATTTTGACACAGAATTAAAGGGATTACACTGAAAATAAACTATCAATCAGATGTGACATCTCCCTACAAGGATATTGTATGAACATCTGTGTTTTAATCCAGATTTTCAATGGAACTTTCTAGCACCTTAAAGGGAGATTTTCTTCCTTTTTATCTTATGTTCCAGGAAATACTTAATGTTGCAGTTCCACTGAAGACCACTAGAGGCAGATTGCAAACAGGAGCAACCTTCCAGTGACTCAGATAGAAGAAAAAATAAACTCCAGCTTTGCTCCTAAAATAAGACAAATGCATAGCTTGGTTTCAAAGATCTTTGTTCATTTAGTCCTTTATTTCTTATTCATAACATCTCAGTTCAGTTTATACATGAACTTATTTCCTTTGAAGTCCCTCTCCAATCATCTTTTAATCTATTTTTAACGTGTTCTCAGTGGTCTTGCACTATGATTATGCCATTTTTAGCCAAAACCAAGCAGCATTTTTTCATCTGGTCCTGATTCAAAACGATTTGAATGAGGAATATGCAAAAATGCAATTTTGAAGTTCTTAATTTTCTTAATACAATTCTTCCATCTTAAAAAAAATAAAAAATAAAAAAGACACACGAACACCAAAAGTCCACTATTTTGTATTGGAGTGGGTCTTTAAAGTGAGAATTTTCTGAATAAGAGGTATAAAAAATAGCATAATCCTTCATTTCCACTTGTCAGCAGTACAAGAAAAAGAATGTAAAGTAAACAAAAATCCAGTTTTTACTCATGAGTGGCTCGGTTGAGTTTGTGAAAGGCCTTAAACACCTTAAATCACAGCAAACCTCCTCAGAGGATAATTGCAAAACTTTATCTGATTAGCCAGACGCAGGATGTATTTTCTGCTGGTTCTGCCTCATCACGCTCTTCTTGCTCTTTGTCGCAGAGGCTGACGTGAGACACAACAAGATTAGAGGGTCCTCTGATGAATGTGTTGGAGATACCATCTCTCGGGTGTGCACCGCCTCACACTGAATTACAAACACTGTGAAGCAACTTCTGACAGCAGAGCTGTGTGGCTAGCGGTGTGCACCCAACTGAGACCAAATACAGCCGGATAGTAAATCACTGGCTCGCAGGTTGAAAGCAGCAGCGGCGGTCAAACAGTTCATGGATGAGGCAGCATATTGGCAGTGAGCTGAGGATGTGTTTGAAGTTAGGAAAGTAGAACTCACAACACAGCGGGCCTTTGTGTGCAGAGTGGGTTTGTTGTTGCTGGATAAAATATGATTCGACTTTCAGTTCTCTTTATGTTCTTTTCCTGTGCAAATATTTTTGTACCTTACAAACCCAATTTTGATACCTGTTTGTGTGAAATATGACAGTTTTCTTTCTAAATTTGACAGTGGTTACGAGTCGGATGTTTGACAAGTATTCACTTTGCTG
This sequence comes from Oryzias curvinotus, assembly GCA_023969325.1. Classification (NCBI taxonomy): domain Eukaryota; kingdom Metazoa; phylum Chordata; class Actinopteri; order Beloniformes; family Adrianichthyidae; genus Oryzias; species Oryzias curvinotus. The sequence continues at coordinate 9,515,837 of CM043718.1, read as the reverse complement.
TTGAGAAGCTGGTTTCAGGTGGGATTTTATGCAGGTTCCTCCATATTTTAAATTCACTGGTTTCAAAGTTTTTAGGTTTTTTTTTTTCATTTTTTATGTGACTTAGAAGTGAAAATTAAATTGCACTTTTATAATGGCCAAACACAACAAACCTTTTTACAGTGATTTTCTTTCTTTGCTGTTTTTTCCATTTTATTATACATATACTTTACATTTACATAGTAATACAATCAAGATTTTTGAACATCTTTACATCACAACATTTACAAACTATTGAGGACATTTTTGATCCTTAAAGCAATTGTATTTCCACACAGGTCTTAATACAAACCAGTGACAGCATGAATATGAGTTCTGTCTTTTGCATATTTTCCTTGTAACATTGTTTTTTTGCAGAGAAATACGGCAAAAATGCATGCACATGTAACATTCGACAAACGACGTTAAAATAAATAAATAAATAAATAAGAAAGTGTCCATATTCCTGATTGTGTTTATTTAGCAAAAAGTGAATGTCGGTGGGATCGGACAGCTTTGACTGCAGAGATAGGAATTCTAAAACAACTGCTCTTTGATCAAACTTAAAGCTAACTTTACAGCTGAATTTGCAGCGTTTGTTCTTCATTTGTTACTAATAGAGTTGACTTAATAAGAGCCCGTATTTTTATGTTTTGACTGAGTGCAAAAAATGGCAGATGTAATCTCTATAAAAACCATTCAAAGTTGGACTTCCATTGTCCAATGCTGGACAAACAAGCCTTTTAAGAGACTGAGAGACTTCTAAAACTAAAAGAAGATAAAAAAAAAAAAAAGAGGACTTTAATGCTGAAGTTTTGGAGATTTTTGTCTAGAAGGACAGAATGACGTAAAGCAGGGGTCTCCAATTCCAGGCCTCAAGGGCCGGTGTCCTATGTGTTTTCCAACCAACCCGCCATTGAATCTCCTAATTGGCTAAACACACCTGATCCAGGTAATCAACAGCAGATGAGGCAGGATTTCAGGAAAACCAGCAGGTTGCCGGCCCTTGAGGCCTGGATTTGGACACCCCTGGCGTAAAGGTTTGAACTTTGCGTGAGCACCCTCCTTAGCACTTTCTTCTTCTAACCTTTATTTACCCAGGAATTGTCCCATTGAGATTAAGAATCTCTTTTTTCAAGAGAGTCCTGGCTAGGGGAAACAATACATTATTTTTACAATAAAAATATAGCATTCTTTACCTTGGTGTTTGTTTTGGGCTTCGAAATTCATGAAAAGTAAACCTTCACTTTTCTACTCCATATTTATCAATAACAGGATCAATGTCTTGCTAAAAGCAAAGGTTATTGTAACAGGGTGGGAGGCATATTGATCAAATTCCATGGATGATATTTATTCGAAAAAAAAAAGTTATACTAAAACAAAAGTTCCCACGGTAGATTTAATATGAACTTTTATTTTCAATATAAATTTGGAGATCAGGGGTTGAAGGATTGCATTGTAGGGGTTACTCCAGACTGGTTTGGTATTTTCAAAACTATTTTCAAGCATTGAATTCTTTTAGTTTCCGTAGATTTGGTCTCAAAACATGTAGTCAGGGTTTGTACGGTCATGAAAAACCTGGAAAATGACATTTCTAGGTCCTTAAAAAGTTAGGGAAAAATGACATACTTTGTAAAAGTATTGAAAAAGTAATGGAATTTTGATATTTTGGATGCAAAAAACATTTTTTATATTTTTGCATTTTATTATTTTATCATAAGATTGAACTTTTGTGGCAGTAGTTCATTTCGCGCTATCGGCGATGGGAGTTCAAGCTGCCGTAAAGCAGGTCTAGTTTTCATCAGCTCAGCGCATGGTGCTTGTCGCAGCCTGAAACTCTCTCAACAGGGGAATAACATATGGAACAGCACAGGAGGAAGGAAATGACAAGACCTCAATACATACAGGACTGACGAGATACAGGTGAACACGATCAGGACAGATGGGGACCAAAGTAAAGCTCAAGTACAACACAGTTTGTACAAAGTACAAACTCAAAATAAAACAGGAAGTGAACTGAAAACATGCCAGAACAAAAAGAGAATCAAAACACAAAGGCAAAGAAACTAAAACCGTAACAGTTACAGATTGGGTAGCGACAACACTTTCAACTTGCTATTGGAAAAGGGTTGTGAAATGCTACAAATTGGGGAAATGTAGCTTTAACAATGAGTTCAAGGAGAAGTATCAACTGTGGCTACTGAAAGACTCTAAACGTGAAAAATGCAGACTTTGCTCTAAAACCATGGACATAAGCAGCGTGGGAGAAAGTTGAAAGTTTAAAGTAACTTCAAGTATTAAATATATATAAACTGTATATTTATTTGGTTTGAGAGTCACTCCCAACAACTTCATTGGCCACAAAGCAGCAAAGTCTGTGAGTGACCTGTTGGCCGCTCATGTTGTTGATGAAGACAACTTTGCCATAATTTTTTTTTCTAATTTATGCTTTATTTTTTTTTCTGAATTTGTTATAAAAGTAAAGATTAGAAGTGTTTTATAATGAGAACTTTATAAAACCCCCTTTTTTGTTGTTGTATTTCAATATTTTCCTTCGGCATGATATCACAAAAATGAAAATACCTTAAAATCAGGCTTTTTTACAGCAAATGGTGGGTTTGATTAAAAATAGATTAATTAGATGAATGAATTACAGGTCATGATTAATTAATCGCACAAAAAATGAATCACATGAAAGCAGCTTGCTTTGATTTAGCAGCACTGACTGAAATGTGTTCTCTTTTTTAGTTTGGAAAAGTCATGGAAAACCATTGCTAAAAAAAAAGTGTACAAACCCTGACATAAATTTAGTCAGAAATTACATGTTTAAGTTTTTGTGTATTATGTCAATTATGATAGGTGGGCCGTTAAATGTTCTCCAGTTCTGGAAGGAAAGAAACCGTACCTCACCAAACACAACCTTCACCGCACGTCACTGATTGCAGGGGGGAATTTTCTGCAATTGATGCCATTTCTTTGGTGTGTAGATGTTGTGTAATTGCAGTGTTTGTTTTAACTTGCAGCACTTTGAGCTCTCAGCATCCATAAAAGGATCTTAACACAAAAAGCTGAAACACAAGATTGTCAAACGTCAGGAACCTTTTTTTTTATCCCCAAAGCAGAAGATGTCCAGGTATCACACGTCGCTTTTGCACATACATTGACACAAATGTCTTGGTCCAAAGAAGTATCTAAGGAGGATCTTTTCGCTGAATAGTGGAGCAATAGCTAACATGCCCGAGGCAAGTTTAACCATCAACTGTGTGTCGAATCAGCCTCTCAGAGCGTTCGATCAAATTTCTCCTTGCACTCCTCCATCATCAGCTTGCAAGCTTTTTGCTGCCGGCTGCATAGCTCTGCCATGGGCCTGTACTGCAAAGAGATTCCATAAATCTGGGCAGTCCAGTCAAAGGATAAAAAAAACACCTGAACTTTTCTGAAGCTGGGAAAAAAAAAACGAACCCAAAATCAAACATTTATTCACTGTTCCTTTTGGCAGCAAAGAAGAGGGATTTTGTTGCTCTAAATTAAATCTAATATCGGCGAGAGTCAGTGTTTGGGCTCCTTCTCTGACTTTGTTTGAAGAAATAAAAGGGAATGGGGAAGAAAGTGCATTCGCAGACCTTGTCACAAGGGATTACAGAGCACTGGGACATGATGCACAAATATGACAAACTTGTGATAACAGCGACGGACTGGAATTGGAAATGTTGTACACAGTTTAAAAAACTCCTTTCATATCACATCATTACCCACGCTGCTGTCAGTGTGATAGTCTCAGTTCTCGCTGCTTCTCTGAAACAGTAGAAAGGAGCCCCAGTTCCCTTGTAGTCTTGTATTTTTGTCATTTCTGCTTCCTGGTATCCAAATGACAGGAATGTCTCCACCTTGCAATCTCACACTGCGTTATTTTGCACTGACAAGCCTGCATTGTCCTATGAGTTAAGCTTTTTTTTACTGTTTGGGGTTAGATCATTTGATTGCAATTTGTTCTGGATTTTTCAATTATGTATCCGAATCATTTCCCCCCAAGATTTGACTCCTAGAAAACAGAAAACAAGGACACCCTACATAGTTTTACAGATTCCAAACAGGATTTTTTTTTTTTTTATGATTAGATAGTAAACTTTTATCAGAAGCTTTACCGCTACACATTTTAATCACGTTGAACTACCCTTGAAGCATAAAAAACACTTTATTGAATGTCCAGCCATATTCCTGTGGACTTCATAAACTTTACAGAAGTGAGGTTTCAAGGAGATGCTCATAAAAATGCAGCATACAGAAGTTCTTGGCTTGCTCTAATTTTGCTGTGGTTTTAGTGCTACTTTAGCCTATACTTTTTAAAGATAAACGCACTGAAGTCTGGCTCAAAGACTGATTAGCAACACAGCTCGGCAAACTTTTTCTGAGTAAAAACAGAAAATCTCACAGCATGAGAACAAAAGAAATACGCACTGTGGCAGCTTTCATATGTAATAAATCTGTTAAAATAAAAATTCAAACTTTATTTATTCTTGTTTTGCCTCAATCATGTCTTATAACACAATTTGAAGCATTGGGTTTATGGCTTCTGTGGAAGCCTAACGGTGTATTTGGACTGAAAAAGTTGGTTGGTGCACTTATAAGTGTTTGACATACAGCGACACAAAAAAAAGTATTTAGTCAGCCACCAATTGACCAAGTTTCCCACAAAAAAATAAGAGAAGCCTGTAATTTTCAATACAATAAGAGACAAAATGAGAAAAAAAAATCAGAAAATCACATTATCTGATTTGTAAAGAATGTATTTGTAAATTATGGTGGAAAAGTATTTGGTCAATAACAAAAGTTCCACTCAATACTTTACTCAATGCTAAACTATATTCCCTTTTGTTCGCAAGAAAAGCAATGAAACAATTTCTGTAAGTCTTCACAAGGTTTTCACAAACTGTTGCTGGTATTTTGACCCATTTCTCCATGCAGATCTCTAGAGCAGTGATGTCTTGGGCTATCGCTGGGCAACGGACTTTCAACCCAAGATTTTCTATGGGGTTGAGAACTGGAGACTGGATAGGCAACTAAAGGAACTTGAAATACTTCTTACAAACCCACTCCTTCCTTACCTGGGCAGTGTGTCTGGGTTTGTTGTCGTTTGGATAGACCCAGCCAGGTTTCACCTTCAGTGCTCTTGCTGATGGAAGGTTTTCACTCGAAATCTGACGATACATGGCCCTATTCACTCTTTCCTTTACACGGATCAGTCGTGTCCTTATAAAACATTCACACAAGAAGCAAGAAGAAAGTATTGGCTCCATTCCCTGCAGGAATTCCACATGCACGGGGTGTTTACGATATTCATATGTGCCCGTAGGACACCCATTTCTATAAGCCAGGTTGCTCGCATTCATCCCCTGAAGCGTTTGGGGAGGGTTAAAAAAATTAAAATCCATACGTCTCGCCCGCGTCTCAACTACTTCAGCCTTACTTACCCTTATGTGCTGTTTAAGTGTTAGCTACTGTTGTCCATACCATGCCTGAAGAAAAACATTTTTAAACATTTTTTGCTCCACGACCTTGCCCATTTTTGGCCCGCATCCACCTGTAACAGCAGTTGTTGTTGTATCTTTACTCCAGTTTATTTTCCTGAGTCAGGATTTTTTCAAGTGCTTTGTAACAAAGTCAATCCCAACCAGTTTTTTTTTCCTTTTTATTCAGTTTAAAGATTAAGCTTTTTTTCTGGAAGTGTATTTTACCGCAGGATTTATTTATTAGGATCTATTTTTGTCAATAGTGTTTTACCAGGAGGCAGCAACAGTTTCAGGCAAGCAGCACAACAGACGGATCTGTGAGGAAAGCCTTTAAGTACATAAACAAACAACACGAGGAAAGCTTAAAAAAAAAAAAAAAACTTTTATTGGTCAGGTAAACATCCACTTTTTCATCCAAACCAGTCAACAAATTCTTGGTTATTGTTATTAAATAATTCCATTTTTGCTCAGATTGCAGCTTAATTCAGGATAAGATTTTATTAAAACAATTTTTTTCCATAACTCTGGAAACATAAAAAGGTTCTCGAACCTTTTGGATCCTCTGTTTGAAACCGCCTCTGAGATACAGAAGGAGCCGGTCTGAAATAAGGCTTATAGCATCTGAGATGCCTCTTCTATGCTTTGTTCCTAAAATGGTTGTTGACACGATCTGTCACTGTAGTCTCTGCATCACTTCCTCTAATTTTACATTTGTTTTTTAAGTGAACATGATTTGTAATGCTCTTGGTTCCGTTTGACGCTGCCGTTCTTTCCGGGTTTCAGTTCTAATTACCGCAGCTGCAGTTTGTTGATTTGATTACTTCCACACTATGAGTGTCACACTACAGTTTCAGATCATATTTTTCAGATCTGCGCATGTTTCAGTCTCGCCAGTCACGTCTCTCCTTTGTCTAATTTCATTTTTCAGGTTTTCGGCAGGCCATTAAAGGCATTTAAAGTCATTGCATTGGTTTTGCAAAATAATAAAGACCTCAAATAGTGTTTAAGAGGCATTAAATTATGTTCTGAGTGGCATTACAAAGTCTTCCAGTGGTTTGCAAGGCAAATATTTGCATACCTCATTCATCTGGGGGAGGTTTTACTGAAATTGTTGCAGGATTTAATGATGGGTGGGCCATAATGTAGTGAGAAAACCATGAATTTGGGATACGACTGCAAACTGTTGATGGTCAACGTGGATAAGGATTTTGTAATAAACGTTTAAAGTGAAATACCAACTTCAAAGACCCACTCCAATGGAAAATAGTGTTTTTGGTGTTCATAACATGTTCTTGTGGCATTTTTCTTGTGATGGAGAACATATATAAAGAAAATGGCATTTTTGAGTATTTCTTTATTCAAAATGTTGTGAATCAGGAGAACAATAGATGCCATTTGAAGAATCAGAATCAAAAATTGTTATCGTCATTGTACATGTTGATACAATGAAATAGCAGCAGTCTTGGAGTGATGAAGATAAATAAAACAAAAATAAAATGAAATAAAGTAGAAATACTATACTCACATCTCTAACAAAAAAATTACAATATGTACAGAAACGGTTAAATGTTAAATATGTATGGACAAAATGGAATGGAATGGGTTGAGTTGCTATGAGCGCAGCATATAAGTTGTGTGTTATTGCAAATGAGTCAGTTATTGCACACATGTGTAGTAGTAAGGAGTTTAGCATTTGTAAAAAGTCAGAGTGGGGTGTAGTTGGTGGAATTGCGTGTATTCCGTGTGGTGGAAAAAAGCTGTTCCTTAGTCTGTTTGTCTTGGTTCTGATGGACCTGTACCTTCTGCCAGAGGGCAGCAGTTCAAACAGAGGGAAAGCAGGATGGGTGGAGTCAGTAATGATGCCAGTCACCCTGCTGAGGCACCGTGACTGGTAGATGTCCTTCAGTGAGGCAAGAGGGCAGCCGATGATCCTCTGCGCCGTCTTTACCACTCTCTGGAAGCTCTGCCGTTCTGCTTCAGTGCAGTGGGAGAACCACTGCACTGAAGCACCAAAATGGCGTATTTGTGAAGTAAAAACTTCAGTGGGTGGTCCACAAGCTCCCTGCTCTGTTCCTTCCACTTGCAGACCAATGGATCCATTTATGTCTTCGTTTTCCTCGTCCTAACTGGCATCTGGCCCAAAAATGTACGGCCAGATAAAGACCTCCACTCCATGTTCCAGGCAGCCACCCGCCTGCCCCGCATGAAGTCCAGTAGAGAGCAAAGCAGCAGCCACTCCCCCTCCACCCAAGAGGAAGGAGCCCAAGAGAAATGGAGGTCCCTTGACCAGCGTGGCAAACATGGGCCGACCATATTTTCTCACAGTCGGGAATATGGTCCAGTGCTTGGAGGCAAGGACCAGAACTAACACCCAAGGGACACGGCCACGGTGGCGTTGTATCACCAATTAAATGTCACTGTAGGCTTTTGTCTTTGCATAGCAGCAATAAAATGATGCTCCTTTATTGTAGCACCTTCATGTGTTTGTGTGTGAACTTTAACGCCCTCCTTATGGGGCCTGTGTGAGGAATGTACATTATCTCGTGACTCTGCAGTGTGCTCCCATGGCAGCCTCATCAAACAATGCTATTATCCCAGATCAGCATGTGTTACATGGGTAGATAAGGCCTGACAAATTATACAGCAGTTACATACTGCAAGTGGCAGGCAGTAAATTCTCAGCAGCAGCTCCATTAAATCTCCTCCAGCTTGAACTCTCCTGTCTAACTCCTGCAGCCTCGTCTCCTTGTTAAAATGCCTCTCATTCGCTCTCTACTGAGCTTTCCTGCAGAACTAAACAGCCCAGAGCTTGAGAAGACTACTTTGGAGATCAAAATTCTAATTAGGAGAATAATTTTAAGATCCATGCTGATAGTGAGCAATTTTTTTTTTTTACTGATTTAGGTGTTTGTGTTGGCTGGAAGGTCACTCTCCAGCCTTGATGTACCACCAACAAAGTATAATCAGCTTTAATATGATGATAAAATCCAGGTTTCTAGGCACCGATGTGACTTTTTTTTCCCCTTCACTTTTCCTGTCAGACAACTGGCATCAGATCTGTATAGGTGCTATCGGTGCCGTCTTTTCCCGCTGCATGCTTTTATTCTGACAGGACGCAAAGAATGGTGCATCCAGAGCGTCTTTAGGATGGCTGGAAGGCTCTCTGAGCTGACTGTAAACATCATCTACAATCAGTTTGGTTTCAGGTGTCACTCATTTAAATGCAGGAAAACATTTCTTTACCCACAATCCTCCTCACTGACAACATATGTTTTAAAAGTTTCCAGACTGTAAAGAATGATTTTTCAGCTGCATACACCAGCTGCCTAAACACAAATATCTTTTTTTTTTTTTTTTTAAGGTTACCACCTCATAATCGTTTGGTTTCTGCATTTAATTTGTCCAAAGGAGCCGTGAAAAACTTGTCAGCAAGTAAGTGTGCCTCACTCAGCTTTGCATAATGCAAGGGATGTGGAAGTCCTCTTGTGGTGCTGATGCAGCCGAAACAAGCACATCGTGCCTCGTGGCATCACTGTCATACCCATAATCAAAATAAAGAATGCATTCTCCACTTTCACTGTTCAGGGGAATTGTGTGGAAAACAGCCACCCATGCTAAAATGGGTTTTACACCAGTGGTTTCGGTGCATCTGCTTGAGTATTTCAAAAAATATTGCTCCTAAAAAATAGTTTTTAATCTTACCAAAGCAGTGTTGCTGGGGGTTATTTGCATCATCCATATATTGAGCGAAATCATCAAGTTTTAGTCAAATAAGCCTGAACATAAAGCAGCAGGAGAGCCAGCATAGATTTGTACTTCACAAGTCTCCTGCGTGCAAAAATCTCTGAGCAGTGATAACTGTCATCCTGAAGGTCAAGATTTTCAATAGCCCATCCTCAGAAGCTGAGATAGGCCAGGCATGAAGAGATGGACATAGAATAAGAAGAATGATTATAGTGAAATCTGGCATTTTCTGGATGAATGCACTTTGGCACATGGAGGCTGATTGTGAGTGACCAGTCCCAAACTGTCTGAGCATCTGTGCTGTCTGAGACAGAGAGGGGATAGAAGGGGTCTGAGCGTCTTCTCTATGCAGCTCTTAGTCTCTCACAGCTGGGAGATCGTATTTGACAACACTATAGGGGAATACAGAAAGCCAGTTTTTTTCTTTTTTTTTATAAGTGTCTTATGGATGATGTCATTGGTCCTTGGCAAACTCATTGTTGCCTTTGCAACATTGGTGTAAATCTTAACACAAATATGAAATTTTAATTATTGAGGCTGCTTAAATGTAGTAAAAGTTGTGTTCCAGTGATATATTTGAGTGTTGAAAAAAATATCTTGTCTAAAATGGCAAACAATCCTCTGTCTTTTGTTTTTAGTGGGTGTTGATTATGAGATTTTTTTCTGCATTCATTCCAAAGGAGTAATGTGTTTTTGTTGTTGTTTTTTTTTATTCAAAAATTAAAACAATGGTTTGTGTTTCTACAAATCTTTAATGATGAGTTATAAAACATATTTTTTTTTGAAAACTCAGTTTTATAAAATTCCAAAGATAATACATGTAACTTTGCATTCATGAACCCGCTAATGATTTTCAGAAAATCGGGCGGCGATACGAAATCTGGATGATTCTTCCAATGCCTCCCCATTGATTGGTGGCAGTTGTATTTGTGACATTAGCCTGTAGGCACAGAAATGTGAACACGTAAAAAAAAGAGCCTTTTTGCCAACATTATGTCAGCACAGCAATTATGTTTTTGTCATAGAGTGATCACATTTGAATCAAACATTTTCCTGTTCTTTTTTTTTTTTTTTTTTTTTTGATGTTTCAGTTTCTATGAAACAGCAGTCTAGCTGTTCGCTTAAATCTCATCAGATTTCGTTATAGGCTCACTCCAATCATTTTTTGATCTATTTTCAAATTGTTCCCTGTGGTCTTGTAATTATGATTATGCAGTTTTTAGCTCTAAAAACCTGTGTCAGCGTTGCAGTAGTTAGATATTCACCTCTGAGTTGTGGGCAGGACTCTTGATGCGGAGCAACCCCGCCCCCCTTTTCCATTGCAGTGTGGAGCATGAAGCTTGTTGACGAACCAGCGCATTTTCTATGCCACGAATAAGCTCTTTTTCAAACTGTATTTTTCTGCCAGCTCCTGTTTGAACAGAGGAATACTCAGGCATGTAAATTTAAGGTTAATTGTCTTTTTATTCAATAACATGGTAAAAACTCCCAAAACATGATTTTTCATCAGAGTGAGTCTTTAAGCTAACGTGTCTCTATATTTTTATAAGAATTAACTTTTAATGGTTTGAACAGAAAAAAAATCTGGACTGTGATAAGACTGACTATGGATGGACACAAAAACAAACGGAAGTTGATCTACAGGAAACATTTTATTACCAACCAGATTTGCATTACAAATGGTAAATGGCGTATACTTATAAGGCGCTTTTCCACCGTCTTTCGAAGGCCCAAAGCGCTTTACAGTCACAGTCCCATTCACCCTTTCACACACACAATCACACACTGATGGCGGCTCCGCTGCCGAACACTGGCGCCAACCTCCCACCAGAGGCAAAGTGGGGTTCAGTGTCTTGCCCAAGGACACTTCGACACATGGGTGTGCACCGCTGCACCATGGCCAACCCCAGTACGAGGTGAACTTTTTGTTGTCAACCACATACTCATTTTTCTGCACCATTTTACAGAATAATTTATTTAATAATCATACATTTCCTAGATTCTTCTTTTATATTGCGTCTTTAATATAGGAAGTTTATAATGAAGATTACAGATCTCTCATCTTTCTAGGTAGAATAAGTTGCAGAATCGATGCCTCACAGTGCATTTATTTCCACTAAACACACACGCATAGGTAAATATATCTCTTCTGTGTTGTATTCTATTTGTGAGCATGGTGAGTAAGGCAACTGTAACTTGTTGTATAAGGCTTTAAGTTTTTTTTTTTAAACAGAAAATAGTGTTCTTTATGTACACAAACCTGTTAAGAACAGCAAAAGTGGGGAAAAAAAAACACAACGCTGCAAATAGATATTTTTTGAAGACTAAAGAAATGTTAACATAGAACAGTTCCCATGAGTCTTTGGAATAGTAGCACCATTGTGTTTGCCCACTCACAGCACACAATGTCTTTTGTCTTCTAGCTGTTGATGGAAATGTTACATGAAATTCTTCTTTTTCAGGTGTCGTTCTCTGATCCGGCGTTTTGGATGTGTTCTTGGTGTACCTCTGTGTTTCTGTCAGCTGTAGATGTTTTGAGATTTATGATGCAATCTCAGCTTGTTTAAAAAACAAAAACATATTAGGTGTCATGAAGCTTTTGCAGCCTGGTGAGCCAAGAAAGGAAAGAGACTGCATTTGTATGACCTCTTTTAGCTCATCCGAAAAACATTCTTAACCTCTGTTCCTTTACGGCGGGTAGTGATGACGTTTTTTCTTTTTTAATCGCGATCTGATTGGAGAGAATGAGCTTGCAGTCTGCTGCATAAAACAAAGGTTTTTACGGCAGAGGAAGGAGTTAGGTTGCTTTTGTTCCCTCTGCAAAGCTCCTGTTGGGTTGACCTAAGTCGGGGTGACATATTCACCTCCTATCCACAGTACCTATTTCTGGATGACTGTAACTTACTCTGACATTGCTAGGGGCAGCATTTCCTCTGTATTACTCACAAGAGAAAGTCTCACTAATGTGTTTTGGCTCCATTTTTTTTTTCTTCAGTGAAAAAAGGAAAAAAGATGAGGCGTCTGATAAATCTTTGGGATAAACGCAGCTGATGTTGTAAAATGTATGAAATGGCTTTTAAAGCTTATTACAAGAAATGAATGGATTGTGTCTGGACAGAAATGTAAACAAAATAAAGAAGCTAGCCCAACATATTGAGCTTATTTATTCAGATTCTTTTGTGTTAAACTAGTATCCAAAGCTGTAGAATACATATGTCAAGCTCAGGAGAATGATGCAACATAAGAAAAACACTTAAAGACCCACTCCATTGATCCTTTAACTATTTTAAAAGTGTAAATGCTTATTTATATATATATATATTTTTTTTTTCTACACACTCTCACTAATCAGGAAGTGGTCTTGTTGAAAGGCCACATCCCTACCATTTGGATGTGGGTTCAGCAAAATCTGTCAATCAAAGGTTTAAACGTTAGTCGTGGGTTCCAGAAGGCACCACATGCTTTTATCAAGGGATCTGATTGGCCAATTTATAATAATAATAATAATAATGGATTGGATTTTTCTGCGCTTTTCCAGATGCTCGAAGCACTTACAGTGTGTCCATTATTCATTCACTCCTCATTCATACTTGGTGATGGTAAGCTACTGATGTAGCTACAGCTGCCCTGGGGCAGACTGACAGAGGCGTGGCTGCCATTTCGCGCCTACGGCCCCTCTGATTATAACCTATATATCTTGCATAACAGAAAAAAATATCATGACAAAATAATTTGGATTAGCAAGAACGTTTCAAATAGTCACCAGAGGTTGGAGGGTAAGAAGCGTTACTCTGAGTAAGAGCTGTTTCTTTCTCAATAGGATTTCACAGGATTTTGTCTTTTCAGAAACAGCTGGTACTTCCTGTTTGGAAAACAAAGGGGGAGGAGTCACTCAGTCCAGTTCTCATAGACCAGGGGTGTCAATATTCTAGGCCTTGAAGGCTGATGTCCTTCATATTCTCTAACCAACCTGCAATTGAAGCTCCTTATAGGCCAAACACACCTGATCCAGGTAATCAGCAACAACTAAGACAAAGTCTTTGGAAAACCAGCTGAAGGCCTGTCCTCAAGGCCTGGAGTTTGACATTCCTGTCATAGAGGCCCAATGCTCCTTTTTTTAAACAAGCTTCAATTTTCAAGTCAAACATTTCCCATTAATGAGAAATCCGTTGGAGGGCTCCGAGTATCTCTATTGAACTTTTTGGGATGTTTGTTTATACTAGACCATGATATTGGTGTTAAAGACAACAGCAACACTTTTTAATTTCTTGATACTGGAACAAATTGCAGTACACCAGGTAACCACGATAGGCTTCCAACACCTCTCTTTTTTTTTAAGTGACATACTTGTTTTGTCTACTTCATATCCATTTTCAGAAGAACTGTTGTTCTATTAAATCTTATTAGATCAAAGCAACCAGAGAGCTCAGAAACATGTTTTTACCAGACTGTTCAATAACAAATGTGTCATGTGACTACAAATGTCCACCCCTTATCCTTGGCTTTGCAATCTTTTATACTTATTGCATCCAGCTCTAAAAAAGTTAAATATGTTCCCGATGGGTTTGGATATGTCGTCCGTCATTGTAATTTTTCACAGTGTTAGTGTTTCATTTGACATTTTGTGTGATTAATCCACAAAAGAATCAATAAAAATTATCTGAAGGCACTGAGTGTCAAGGCCAGTACAAATGACTGATATAATTAGACGTGCCCAAATCAATGCGCGTTTTGGTGAATAATCTAGAAATATAGTGTGCCTTCGCTTTTCAAGTCCTAGATAGCCCTGGGCAATGTGTGCTCGGGCGAAGCAAGGTTGGGCAAAAAGGAAGGAGAATTAACTTGAAACTCATTTTAATCAACCTTTTCTCACCTCACATAATAGGCTACATTTTTCTATCTAGTCCATCAGGATAATCACCCTTGCTTTCTGGCGGTGCAATCAGTTTGACTCGATATCAAAGTTGAAATCGCAGACGACACAAAGAGGTCTAAAGGTCTGATGGAGAAGGATGGTCCCAACTCCACGACTATTTAAATGAAATATGCTCATAGATTAAAACCAGCTTTTGTCATTTCAAAAGAAACGGGCTGGAATTTAAATGATCAAGGAGGCTCATGTGCTCGGCAGCAGAGTTTACTTCACAGCTGAAACGTTTAATCTTTTTGTGATTTTATGCACCAAAAGAAAATGAGTGTGTGCATTAAAGCCACTTAAAGCCTTACATGTTACTGCATACCATTAGAGGGGGCTGAAACCTTCAAGATACATTTTTTATTGTTACTCATTTAACTTCTAAAAAAGCTTAAATCGCAATCTGAAGTCAATACATCTGATTTCAATTTCCGTAGCTCTTGCACAGAAACCAGGGTTCGAATCCCCAGGGGCTGTGTTGTGGATCCTTGGGCAAGACACTATGCGCTACTCCCTAATTATGTAGCCACAAGGGGGCCCAAGCCTGGTATTCTCCGTGCTGTTCCCATCCTGGATAAGATACAGGATGACAGGAAAGGGGATCCGGTGTAGAAATCTCTGCCAATCTGTGTGAATCCGCGAAAGGTGATTCGCTGTGGCGACCCATCAAGGGATATAAACAACAATCAAGCTAGGACTGTAGCATTTTGCTCTCCAAGGGGGCGTGTCTCCTCAAAAGTGATGTCATTAGATCTATTTGAATAATGGCCTTTGGTGCTCCAGCCAAGATAATGCCTGTCAGATTTTCCCGACACATCACCTCCTACTCACATCTGATAATACAAAAGCAGCTTCAGTTTACTTTTTAATTTCTTTCCACAACAAAGAACAAAACAGGCAGCTGAATCTGTAAACAACTGTCTCCATTTTTTCCGTCTCAGTGCTTTGATGTGACCCTAAGGTGATGCCAACAGGATTGACAACTCGCTCCTGCAGGGCGTTTGGACGTGAAATAAATCACAGAGACAGGCCCGACCCTCTCAGTGCTCTGCTCCTGGACACTAATATATCTCTCATCTAGCTCGCTGCCCGAGTCACAGATGAGAAAACGACAAGGCGCCTTGGGGAAATGAATGGCATGCATGCAATTTACTAATACATGAGAGAAATAACAGCTCATAAATGTCGGTAGGTTAAGGGAAGAAGGTGTAGATTTGACAGCAATTAATTTATTCCCAGCAGCTTCCAATCCAGAGTGAAGGCGTGCGGCATGCTGAGCTTTATCGAAGGAAAACATGTCTAAACCACCTCAGAGGCAAAACACAAGAAGTTTTCTTGATGGCCCGCTTTTAGGTAGGAAAGACCATCCACTGCTGATGAAGATAATGAGGTGAAAACAAAAGCACGGTAATCAGCTGCTAAATCCTTTTCAAACGCGGTGCTGAAGATCCTAAAATAGTCTGAGTTCACACAACCGATTTCAGCAAAGGTGTTGTCAGAAGGAACAGGTCTGTTCTCTTTGTCACACTTGATTAGGTGTTGCCAGAAACAGTCGCAGCAGGGGATGGCATTTCGCATTCCACCCCGATTAATGCAAAACCGACTGGCACAAGATTGTAAGCGCTGCATCGCATCTTATTTCACGGGTAAATAAAGGATCAAGAGGGCATTATAGCCTACTACTCCAACACCTAATCAAGTTATTCGCACACGCGACATAATCACATGTTTCGTTTCAAGTGGATGTTAAGTATTTATGCTGGCGATCACATGACCTCTCAAAAATATCTCATTTTTTTTCATATTTAATGTCTCCTGCCTAATTTAAAGGAGGGAATTGGAGCAGAAAATTGTTGCGGTCTCCGTGGAGGAGGAGGAGCGGCAGCCCCCCCCCCACACACACACACACACACAAAACGTTAAGTGGTGCTATCCTTTCCCGTCTCATGACCTGATGCCAACAAAAGGGATATTTGTTTGCTCTCAAACGTGTAGTCAGAGCAGAAATTTCAGCATCAAAGATGAGTGTTTTTAGGGCCAATGTGTCAGTCTTCTGGCATGCAGATATTGGATTTATTACACAATTACACAATCCCTTCATTTGTTTCTGTTATTACCTGTGAATTACATTTATTGTAATAAAAGAAATATAAGCACAGATGCCAGTTCAGCCTAAGTGTCAATTAATATAAAATTCAGTTTATAATTCAGAGATGTTGTCTAATAGAATTGTATGATCAAAATTAGTGCTTTTTCAGCAAAATCAGTGAAAATATCTGTTGGCTGCATTTATCCTAAAAAAAAAAAAAACAAAGGTAAAAAAAAAAGTAAACCAGCCAAATAAAACTTTTAAATAAATGGGTGGACAACCAGCACACTTTTTTTGTTTTAAAACGATCAAATATAATGTTAGAAAACTGATGTGAGCCAAACTGTACATTGGACTATAGTCCAATTATGAGTTCCTTATGACACTACAAGTTTTCAACCCTTTTTTTTTTCTTTGTCAATTTTGTGATCTTGTGTTGATTCTGCAAATCTAACTTAAAAAGATAAACTACATTCCCTTAAAAAAAATGGCTAAACTGATATGTAAATTGAATTCAATTTCCTAAGTTTGTTATGTCACTGCATGTGTCAGCTCTTTGTTCAAGCAATTTTGTTATTTTGTGTTGATACCGCATAACGAATTTAATTAGATAAACTGCATTTCCTGAAAAAAAATAGTTTAATGCTGTCAAATTTAAAGTTTAAACAGATATGTGTATCACAAACTGTACTTTGGACCACCATGTCAGATGGTTTGGTTCATTTACCTAAGTTCCTGGTCTTACCACAATTTTAACACTTTCTTTTTTTTTTTAGCAATTTTATTATCTTGCGTTGTCTCGTATTATCTACATCAAAACTGATTGGATAAAATAAAAACTACATTTTCTAAAACTGTTGTTTTTAAATTGCTTTAATATTTAAACATCAAATAGATTGATCATTTGAATATTATAGGAAGATACAAAAAATAAATAAATGAAAAAAAAATATTAAATCAAACCTGACAGTAAATTAAAGATGGATTTATAAATATTTAGAATAAATTTCAAAATAGTTTCGCATTTATATATTGCAAAAGAATGTTTATTCTGGTTCTCACTGCCACCACTAAAACAAAACAAAAAAAAATGTTGTAAATGGATTAGTGGTATGAAAACAGTATTGATAATCCTTAAAAAAATAAAATAAAACAACTTTGATGTTCTGTTTTTCTAATAGACTTTATTACATGTTTAATAGACCTTTCTGTTTTATTACCCAACAGTGGCTGTTTTTATTATAAATAATTCCAAAAATTTTCAAAATGTCAGGTTTTTTTATTAAGTCTAATAACTTTTCAATGTTTCCAAATCCAATTTTATGTTTAAACTAATTTTATGATAACTTAATTAATACTTTCTGATTAACTTATTCTCTCACACTATTAAATTAATACATTTACTGAAAAAAAAAAAAAAAAAAAAAGCTCAAGTCATTTTTAACAACATATATATATAGTTGTGCTCCTATTCCCACCTCAGGGGTCCAGTTCCAGATCGGTCATGTGAAGATTGATCTAGTTGAAACCACTTTAGTATTTATCTACAATTTTGTGGCCCTATTACAAATAAAAACTCATTTGGCTGTCTTTAGATTGAGGCACACGTGTTCAAATGTACATTTGAACCAGTCAGTCTTCTTTAGTTTGGTTGTTGTAATTCACTGGGAAGTAAATGACCTTCTATGACTTTTTTGTTTATTAGTTATTAGAAAAAACAATATTTTGCGAGAATGGTTTATCTTAAATTGAGAACAACTTCTCAATACAGCTAAGTTTCAACAGTAATCGCAAATGAGAGGAGATTTACATTTGAGTCCACAGCAGTCTAGCCAAAACATAGACAGCCCTGAATATATTTATTGACAGTGATGCATTTGCTGCCTGAAACACTCATGTATCATAAATTTAGCCTTTCTTTTTTTTTCTGTAGATATACTGCAGTGGGCTCTTTGGTACTAATGCACAAGAATGAAAGCAGTTACGATCATTTGAAGAAGAAATAAAAGCTTTCTTTATTTAAATTACCTGCAAAAAAATTATCCTGCAATTTTTTTTCTTTGTTTTGGTAATTTTTTGATCCACAAACAACGTATAGTCCAACAAATCTTCACAAGCAAGGTATCGCATACATTCTAGCATTTAATATGTTAAGACGGAGCGCAAATGCAGTGACCTCAACAAGAGGAGTCACTTCTCAGCCTCCAGAGATTCTACAGAGCAATCTCACAGCGTGTAAAACATGCATGAGTAACCCGTAACATCACGGGGAGTTTTTGCAAAGCCAGCCTTGACATCTCTTATATAACGCTAATAGGGCAGTCCTTGGCGACACAGCAGCCACTGCTCTCAGGAAACATATACATTGCTTTTCTAGTCTGTAATTCTAACATTTCTCTACTTGCATTTTTAAATAAATACAATAAAGCTGGATTTTTTTAATGCACTCAAATGCACCGGCTTGGTTGGACCACACATATATACTGCTCATTGCTCGGTGGCTCATTTTAAAAGCTGGAAATCCATTTCACATGCATCATTGATTTGAGGCTGCATTTGCATTGTTCAAAGCTGAAAGTGTTTTCCATGAGAAAAAATCTGGCAAATCTCTATTTGATGCAAACACTGCTGCCTTTGAAATTTTAATTATATTGTCTTTTGACTATTATAAGAAGCAGATCAAAAAATGATTTTTCTTAGATCTAAGCACTCAAGATCGTTTATTTAAGTTTCTTTGTTGTAAAAATCATGTCCCTTTTGACACAAAGTGTATTTTTTAAACGTTTATCAAAAAAAGGGTCTTGCACAAAGCCTTTTTTTTTTTTTTTTATGTTGGATCATCTGTGTGATTTAGAAGTCAAATGTGGCGCAGCCCCACAGCTGCTCCCTCTCAAAGCATTTGGCTCTATTCCTCTAGAATCAAAGAGGCAGCAACACTTTCACTCTGAGCAAATGTATCCTTTTCCCCAACCAAAACATGCAAACGGCTTTGCCAGTTTTTAACAAAAAAGGTCACATTTACCACAAAGAGCTTTAATAGAATAGTTGAAAAGACGTTCCATATTTTTGGAATATGCAATAGCAATATGCCATTTTAATCAACAAAACATTGTTTTTGATCCTGTTGGGTCAAGACCTCGAAGCAGCACTGCAGAAACAACTAATACAATTCAATTAAAAAAAGAGATGATTGTGATTGACTGAGAAGAGAAGTGAAGGCCTAAAATATCCTACACTCTGGAAACAGCCAGAGATTCCACAATTCTCGGTTCAAAGCTAAATTATGTTACACCATGTTGAACTAAATTTAAGAAGGATTTATTATTTATTGTTTTATTACATTACACCAGGCTTAGTGTACAGCCAATGAAAAAATAGTTTTTGTGGATTTTTCACCGTTTGTTGTCATCTTGTAATAAATCATATACGGAACCAAAACAAAACTGTATCCCAAAAATTTAGGCTTGAATCAACCAGTGAGTACAGTCCAATCATTACATCCCTAATAACAACCTAGAGTTCCTTTATTTAAAATAGGTCAGCGCAGTTCACCCTTTGACCGGCTCACTTTTTTGCTTTTTATTTATTTTTTAATTTTTTTCACAGCTTATTGGGTTCTGATTGGCTGTAGACTATTATCAATCAATCTCCTAAACAATGGGCTGCAGAGTGACGACATATACAGTTTGGCAAAAAGTATTTAGTCAGTCAGTCAATTGTTCAAGTTCTCCCACTTAAAAAGATGAGAGAGGCCTGTAATTTTCATCATAGGCATATGTGTAGGTATTGTATGAGAGACTCATTGAGTAAAACAAAATCACATTGTCTGATTTTATTTATTTATTTATTTATTTTTTTAATATAATTTATTTGTAAATTATGGTCCAAAATAAGTATTTTGATCACCTACGAACAAGCAAGATTTCTGGCTCTCACAGACCTGTAACTTCCTCAGTAAGATGATCCTCTGTCCTCCACTCGTTATCTGTAAATATGGCACCTGTTTGAGCTTGTTATCTATAAAAAAAGACACCTGTCCACAACCTTAAACAGTCACACACCAAACTCCACTGTGGTAGGATACCAAATAGCTGTTTGATGCTGCATTTACACCGGATGCAATTCCGGTGTCAGGGGGATTGAGAAAATAAAATCTAATATGGCTACTCAATGTGAGGATTTTGGTCCTTAACTTCTATCCATTTGTTTTAACCCACTGGTGCCACAGGGTTGCTGGAGGCTGCCCCAGTTACTGTTAAGTGAAGGCGGGAGACACATTGGATAGGTCACCAGCGATCAAGCTGGCTACGACGACACCTGCGGTCCGGCTGGATCCTGGGCGGCGGTGTTCACTAGCTCGAGCTCCATGGACTCTTTTACAGGTTGGTGATCTGTCCAGGGTGTACCCCGCCGTCACCCAACAGTTTCCGGGACCAAAATAGCAGCAACAGTTTGTGAAAACCTTGTGAAGACTTGCAAAAAATGTTTGACTGCTGTCGTTGCAAACAAAGGGGATATAACAAAGCACTGAGTTGAACGTTTGTTATTGACCAAATGCTTATTTCTCATTTTGTCTCTCGTATATCAAATAATATACCAATGATGAAAATTACAGGCCTCTGTCATTTTTTGAAGTGGGAGAACTTGCACAATTAGTGGTTGAATAAGTACTTTTTGCCCCACTTCATTCAATAATACTGGGCTTAATTTTCTGCAAAGGCTTGAACCTTGAGAGTTGAAACAAGAGAGAAAAGTGTGAAAATATTCATGTCTGTCTGATGAAAGTGTATAGTGACGGGTCCTACAGCCTTAAAAGCTCTGTATTCGTGGATTTCACCAACAGCGAGTTAGTTTTAGAAAATACCCCAAGTTATAAATGAGGGTACACTGTATACCAAGCATCTATATCGAACAGTTGTGAAAGGGTTCTGCCATTCCAGCGAACCTGAACCCCTTTAAATAATATCTGCTAGATCACTGGACAAGTGTTCCAATAGAGGCTGATACAAATTCATGAAGATAGAATTCCTACTCTAACTTTTCATAGGTTTCAATCTAGTTTTATATATACCCCATTATTACAACACAGTTGTCTCAACGCACTTCACTAATTGTACAAAACATAAAATCAGTTATAAAATACAATAGCTGATTGCTAAACTTGGCATCGCTGTCCTTTAATCCCGTCTTCTCAGTAAGTTGTAAGTTTTACAAGCCTGTGATTATGTGAGCCTTAAATGGTCAAATAAAACCCATAAGTTTCTAACCGTGGAATCAGAGGCTATAATAATAATAATCTCTCAGAGCATCTCAGGTTTTTGGACCTATAAAATGACTACTTTTTTTTTTTTTTCTCCTGCATTTAGGAGGAGGTAGTCAGTCGTCATCCAGATCTTGATGTCTCTGATGCAGGCATTCACTTTTTCTATATTTGGTCATTCTGGTCAGATTTAATAGATAAATACAATTACGTATCATCCACATAATGGTGAATATTAATGCTGTGTTTCCTGAACGTGTTTCCTAAGGGCAGCATGTAAACCATAAACAGGATGGGTCCTAGAACTGAGCCCTGTGAGACTCCATTGCTAACTCAAGTGCAATGCGAGTCAGTCATTAGAGACTCTAACTAAGGGGTGTCAAACATACGGCGCACGGGCCGTATCCAGCCCACCAGATGGTTCAATCCGGCCCAGTCATGAAGAGTAAAAATTATAAGGATTTTTAAAAATAAAAGCATGTTTCTGGTCCATTCCTGCGGCGAATTATAATTCTTTAAAGAAATAAGATAAATGTGCAATTTTGCTTTTATGTTACTGGTTCGGCCCACTTGGGATGAGACGGGTTGAATATGGCCCCCGAATCAAGAGAATGACACCCCTGCTCTAACTAGTGCAGTTTCAGTGCTGTGGTGTGATCTGAACCCTGACGGAAAAATCTTCAAATAGGCAATAGTCCTGTAGGTGGCAGTAAAGCTGCTTAACTACAACTCTTTCTAGGATTTTTGAAATAAAGGGGAGGCTTGATATTGGTCTATAATTGGCCTGGTTGCTAGGATCTAAACTGGGCCTTTTCAGAAGAGGTTTAACAACTGCATATTTAAAAGACTGTGGCACATAACCTGTTTCTAGAGAATTATTTATTATAGGTAATTTATTATTGTTAATATGGATTCATGGTAGAATTGTATTCTTTTTTTTATTTTTCTATTGTATAATAAAGACATGTATTGGGACCTGTGACTGAAAACATTTTCATCTTTCTACAATGCTAAACCTAAGAAATACACCAATCTCGGTACAATTAAATCTATTTGGCTGAAGTTATTTTAAAGTCATTTGGCCTCTATTGTGCTCTGCTTTTGTAAATAACCAAAAAGTCCCATTTACTGCATGAGACTTTTCTGTATTTTATATACAGCCCTGACGACTGCGATGGCACAAAGATTGCCTCCTTAAAGCAGGATTACATTGGTGTAAATGGAGAGACTTCCCAGAGATATGCTCAGGCGGCGTGACAGGAAGCCTGCAAGCTCTTAATGTGTCTTTGAGTAAAATCCTGCAGCAGTTCAGGGCACGCCTCTGGCTGAAATGACATTCTGCCTTCCTGCAAAAGACAAGCTCCCATTAAGGAATTTGCAGCATTGCATCAAAACGATCTACCTGTGACAGTAGATCATCTTTGAGAAACAGCTAAATTAAAAACACGCCTACAAAGAAGTTAATGACTTTGATTGAGTGATGCAACATCACGTTTCTTTGATTAAACAAGATTTCAGTAAAAAAATGTGAAAATAGCCCTAAATTGCTGCTACGATTAGTCTAAGTGCTAATCAATGTCAGCTGCAATTATAGGATGCTGCCATCTTTTCTTGGCTTGGTAAACTGTTTTCCTCTCTCTTCCCACACCCATCACTTTTTATTTTGTCTACAGCCTGGTAGGAAGCAGAAAACGGGGCTGCTCCTTACCAGAGGGAGAAGCCGGTCTCCAGGGAGAGTTTGCAACAGACATGATTATCATCCATCTGTTCAATTAACGGTCATCCTTCTCTGAAACCAGCGAAAGGGGCTGCAAAAGTAACTAATCAAGTCAGGAGGCAAAATGAAAGACTGGATTTACAAATTTCTTGGCAGAAATGATAAAAATGGACACATGAAAGGCGACAAAAGGACGGCTATTTTGCTAATTTCCCACAAAATATGCATAATATTGATATCTCGCCTCTAACTAGTGATAAGGATAATAAGCTCTTTGTCTTCAACCCTCTGAATTCAAATAAATCACATTTTCTGTGTTACAGATGTAAGTCTTCTTATCTGACCTGAGATGCTAGCCTTCAATTCCCACAGTCTTTGCTCGCTAAGCGCATCAGGATGATTAAAGAACTTTCTAGAAGACTAAGCCATTTTTATGCACGGGTCCCGTGTTATCACACGACGAGCACAGCCCTGCACTCCAGCAGCCAAGCAGATAGTGGAGCCTACGCAGCTCGACGCTGGCGTGCACTCAAACAGCAGCTTCCATTCCCAGACATCCCACATCAACACGCATGCTGTGCATCAAAACACTTTTGTAAATCCTCACCAAACAGAATCCCAACTTTGAACATCTCTTTTGCTTAAATGTTTCACATTCATAATTTCAAAAGCATAAATGAGACGCCCAGATGACCGAAACGTTTTTCCAAAAGCGACGTGACAAATTGATTTGAGGACATCATCCGCATTTGCCGCCTGTATCACTTTCATTCCATCCTCAAACCTTAATCTATTAATTATTTCTCTTTATTTATGGATGTTGGAGACAAGAAAGCAATCTCAAACTGCAAAGCAAGAAAGAAGGGGCCTTTTCACAAGGGTCCTTTTTCAAGATTCCCTTATATTTGATGGAATAACTTGTTTTTGACTCCATTTTTTTTTTTTTTTGTCTTGCTGGTTATGATTCCAATTCTATTTTCAAATATGAGTCCTTCTTTCAAAAGCAGATATTAAGTTTGATCCAGTCAGTTTGATGGCTTCTTCATGCTTCCACAGGGACAGAAGAAATATTGTCAGGTCAGCTTACCATCAGCAGCAAGCGATCAGAATCAGGCGGGCCCAAAATAGACAGTAAGAATCTAGCTTCTATTTGTGCACCGTGTACGTATTTTGGTTCATACATATGACTTATAGATAACAATATTCTCTGCCTTTTTTTCCACCAGAAAAAGTATTTTAAGGGAGATTTTATCAACATTCTAAAAAAAAAAACTCTGCTTTTGGAAAAATAAATTCAAAATTTAAAAGCAATTATGTCGGATCGTGAAGTTTAGAAAAAAAAAAGATTTTAGTTTTTGCTTATCATTATCGTTACCTGCCATTAAATGCATATAGCATGAGACTCTAATAATGGTTTCATCAATTTTCTCTACAGTGACGGTATCGATCATAAAGTGGCAAGAAAACAATGTTGTCATTCACTGACTACACTTCATTGACACATTTAAATGACTTGTTCTTCATTATCTAATTACGTGTGCTTCTTAATTCATAATTAGCCACATCTGATACCAAGTCAGAACAGTAGAGCACCCAAATGAAATAAATCCAAAATGGTGATATTTAGATTATGGGAACAAGAATCCTCCCGAGCTGCCTGATTTATGCAGATTATTTCTCTCTCCCCAAAATGAACAATTCTGAAGTTCGTTTATTCATTGGTTCATGACCCAAAAGAAACAGAATTGATGTAACATTAAATTTTGGGGGGAATTAAGATGGGTTTTTTTAAACCCTTTGATATATATATATGTATATAATTAGCAGGAACACCCTTGTACTGCCCCTAGTGGAATGATGATGAACTTCAGGGCAGAAAACATGGACCAAGTTTTATACAACAGGTTTTTGAAGAAAGTTTGGATCATGCTAATGA
Organism: Oryzias curvinotus; assembly: GCA_023969325.1. Lineage (NCBI taxonomy): Eukaryota > Metazoa > Chordata > Actinopteri > Beloniformes > Adrianichthyidae > Oryzias > Oryzias curvinotus. Next base: position 9,490,648 of record CM043718.1, on the reverse strand, counting down.
GATGTGTGTATCAAAAATGGTTGTATATGGTTAACAGCACCTGGGTGGGAGCAACAGATTAAATCCATCAGAAAGTCCACGTCTAAATGAAGTAGATGCACAAAGACCATAATGAGGGTTCTGGAGATTCCTCATTAATCCTCCCAAAACAAACAAAACCAAACTGGGTGTGATTCTGGCTGAAATGCTTTATAACAATATTAACCCTTTAACACCCGTTTTAGCTCCAGTGCTGCTGATCTTTCAACTACTATAATTTTTCAACCACTAACCCAATTACCGTTTTTTTTTTTTTTTTTTGGTTTTTGTTTGTTTGTTTAGTGAGTAACGGGGGATTAGTCCCTTGAGATGCCACATCTCATTTTCGAAGGGTTCCTCTCTTTAGATTCACAACAAAAAAGATGACAAAGTAGAGTTAAGAACAAACAAACAAACAAAAAACAACGAAACAGACAAAGAAAGTACAAGTTACACACACATACACACTTTACAGCTCTCACTTTTATCTCTCATCCTAAGTAGCTTTACAGAACATATTCAATGAAAATACAGAGCATAACTGATGTTTAAATATCATAAGGAAAAGAGAAATAAAAGGGTTAATAGACATTTATATCATTTATGGTTATGGAGACAAAAACAGGTAGGTTGTAAATGTTTTGATGGACCTCTTCGAAATAATGTTGAAGATGTAAAAAACGTACAGAAGTGGGAAAGTTCTTCTAATCTTTGGGAGCGCAAACACCAAAAGCGTAATTCCCTATAAGAGCAGCCTGGTGCTGACGTGCAATGTTTTACAGTAGTGACTTGCTCACACAATCAGCACAAACCAGCTGATTCTGTCGCGGAGGAAAGCAGCTTTGCACCAAAGTGCAACAAGTAAATTAAAAAGCTGTGGATTCTCATTGATCGCGTAAACAATTGAAGAGTTATTGTATATGTCATAGAGTATACAGTATTTTGGCGTCGCCATCTCTGGTATCACAGGGTTAAAGAATCGTTTTGTGTCCAAATTCAAAATTTCTACAAATACGGGAAGCTTTGTGCCAAAAACTGAGGACCCCAGTGATGGACCTGCACCCTTAGTCCACCTGTCTTTCTTTAGGGGAAAAGCTTGACTAACAGGAAGAATTCCCTTTAAACTCACAAAAAATCCTGTTGGCTTTTTTGAAATCAAGCGTGAGCTAAATCATCTTAATGAACCGCTGCATTTCTGACTCTGTCTGACGTGCAAGCTGAAAGCCAGGCTTGTTAATGGTCCTGAAAATGTAATAAGCTGAACTCTGTTGCATTTAGAGTTTTCCGTGATTATTTCAATCTGTTTCCAATCAGTCTGTGGACTTCCTTTATATCACCATTATTTTTCTACAGCCACAACATCTTTGATGGAGCTGTGGTGGTTGTTTGTTAGTAGGATGGGGCCACACAAACTAGTATTACGAGAGCCGCTCCCTGTGGTGTGTTCATGGATAACCTGTCAATAAATGCGGGCCTTCACCTGTCACCTCTTAGATCTTTGCTCGTGGATCAGCCTCTACACCACAGGCTGCATCGACGCTACCAGCAGCTCTCGCAGCTTTTGCAGTTAGACGCCTTGGCGAACTGATGTGAAAGCAGCAGGGGAACGTGCGTCACTCCTCGTCTCCATGCAGGTTAGATGAGAAGCGAAGTGGTTATAAACTAGAAAAACGCACCAGCACTCCGCCTGCAGGGCCTGAACCCTGTTGAGTCTTGCATTGATCGCAGAACCTGTGCTCCTTGAAGATAATACCTTCAAAACCAGTGAAGTTCCTGTTGGAAGGTGTGCTGAGATATTTGTCAACTCGGCATCAACTCCCATCCTGTCCCAAAAGTGGCCCTTGAACTAAGCCAATTGAGTTTCCCAGATACCAGATGTTTGCGTCAAATCCGTTCCTTCCACCGCATTCAGCAGATTCTGGTCAGATCTGCGAACTCCACATGCAGAGAACATGCCATAATCAATGTCACCATCCTGCACTCTTATCAGCCGCTGCAGATCCTCTGTCTTCTGTTTTTTTTTTTTTTTTTTTAATAATTTCAGCTATCTTTGCATTGTCAAATGTTGCAACTTCAGCTTAAAGAAAAGAAAATCAACAACTTCATAAGACAGGTTGTTACCGGGAGGTGAAAGCTGATAAGCCCCCCCCCCCTTCCTCAGCATCTCAGAGGATATTATTCAAACTCATGCAGGCACAAAGCCAGAAGAGAGAGGTTGGCGAACTGTTGGAATATGAGTCCAACGTGACAGGATTGTGTTTGTGTGATTTCAGATGTGGATTTATTAATCTGCAGCTGTTGGACTGAGGTTTATTTTCTGTTAGACGGCTCATATTCCTGCAGCATGCTTCAATCAGATTGCACCTTATCAGAAGAAACAGACTGTGCAAAGCTATCTTAAGATACCGCAGCCATCCACGTTTCACTGGATGGGCACATTACCACACGATTATTGCGAGCCCGCTGACACTGCCTCCACTTTGAGGTTACCCCCCGATGTGGGCTTGCTAAATATCTAATTGAAAAGCAGATGTTCCTCTCACATAGGCATTAAAGAGGATTGATCTTGAGCTGATTCTGTGCTCCCACTGCGATCGGATGAAAACACACAACCGCCACGTTGGAAACTTTAAATCTGTGATCTATCAAAAAGTGCAGAATCTTCCAGTTTTCAGTTTTTATACTTCTTAAATTGACATCTTTTAATGTTAGAAAATCCACACAGTTAATAAAAAATATGGTTTTTATTCCTAAAAGTAAAAAAAAAATGTCTACAGCAGACTACAAGAGCAGCATTTTTATTTCTTTACTGCTTTTGCAGGAATTTGGAGATAATTGCTTACTGAGTTCATAGCAACGGCAACAGTAGAGGAAATGCATGAGTTACTATACATTACTGAAAAGATGCAAATTGTGCAAAATAACAGCCGTGTCCTTTCTTTGGTTGCTGTAACTGACTTAATGGCAAGCTGCATGAGTAAGGATTATTATTGCCCCCCCAAAGCAAAATTTACTTCACATTTTCTTTCCTCTAGTCTTCTGAATTTGACACTCATATCATGGAAAAGGGCTGCATGGTGGCAAAGTGGTTAGGGCAGGGTGGCAAGAAGGCCACTGGTTCTAGTTCTGGCTGGGGGACAGGAACCAGAACATCAATGGGGGACCTTTCTGTGTGGAGTTTGCATGTTCTTTCCATGCATGCGTGGGTTTTCCCTGGGGTCTCCAGCTTCCTCCCACCGTCCAAAAACATGCTTCGTAGGTTAATTGGTTAATTTAAATTGTCCCTAGGTGTGAGTGTGAGAGTGCGTAGGTGTGTGATTGTGGACACTCTACCCTGCGACAGACTGGCGACCTGTTCAGGGTGTCCCCTGCCTTCGCCCACAAGTGGCCAGGATAGGCTCCAGCAGCCCTGTGACCCCGAAAGGGACCAAACAGAAGAAGATGAATGAATGAATCGTGGAAAAGTACACAATGTGCAAGTTTACCTCAAACCTGTGGTGCTTCACTTCTCTAGCATCAAAAGATTAGTTAAGGTAAGGAATATATTGTTAGAACACATACGGTAATTACCCAACATGCAACACAATTAGAACATTTGATGATTGATTTAATTCATAACATGATTTGTGGTTGATAATACGATTCTAAGTCGATTTTGATTCATTTTGAACGATCCGATTCACTGACCTAAAATGGATCCAGTACGTCTTTAGCAAAAACTTTAACCAGTGTGACTCAGAAATGAATTCCTTGTCTACCTTTGCTGTCTAATTGTTGCTTTAAATATTGATGAATTTGCTGTTGTGTTTTCTTTTTTCTATTTCCACATCTGTGTTGTTTCTGGATCTGCTGTTGTCTGCCTTCCATTATCCCTTCTTTATTGATTTAACTCTTTTTTTTTTGTTTGTTTTGTTTTTGTTTAGGGACCATCAATCCGTCGCTAGGGGCTAAAGATGGAAATTAGCATTAAAGGCAACAATCTTGCATATTTTCATTTTTAAATGTTATATTTATACACACTGCCGCTGTCTGAAATAAACAAACAATACCAAATATGTTCTGTCATTGGGTTCCCAGAAATCAAAAACTAATACAATAAAAGTCCTATTAGCTGATTCTTTGAGCTCATCTTGGACTCACTGTTCTTACTTGATATTAAATTGAGAGAAACTGCATAACAAATGGGCATTACTTGCTTAGTGTGAGACGGATGTGTCTGTTGCCTTTGGCTGCATTTCATTCAGAGGGATTTTGTCTTTGGAGCACCTCCATAATGGTCCATGTGATGAGCCCTGTGTCACTGCCCACCTATTTGCTGATAGCCTGCCGGTCACTGACCAACTGCCTCATTTTCCCTCTGCAGGCCTTTGAAGCCCAAGACTGAAATTAAAGATCAGCAGATAGAATCTTTCCCCTGCAGCACTTTGGTTTTCTGTCTCCATCTGAACGGCTGAACTCTGCTTTTATGCTGTTAAACTCTGCAGCTCTCCGGCACTCTGGCTTAGAAAAATGCCGCACATCTCCATATGCTTTGGTTCGCTGACCTAAATGTAACGTTTGCTGCTCATCAGAGATCCTCACTGAGTTTCCCTTCCACCGCCTACAAATCTTAATGCTATTCAAATGACACCATAAAATATATGTCCTGCCTGCAGTGCATTTCCCCAAAGCTTCATATGGGAGCTATTGATTGGATTCAGAGGCACATCTGATGGCTTTTATAATTGGTAATATTGATGGTGGTGGTGAATATTACATTGAAATTTGCAAGAATACAAGCAGTGAAATTACTTTCTGTCTGCTTCCACGCTGTTAAAAGCATTAAAGTGTATTTATGGTCTGCAGATATTCTCGGGCTTCCTTAGATTGCGATGAGGCGTGCACGGCCTCATCTCAAAAGTCAAACTGTGACGTTGCTTCATATTCAGCTTCAATCAAGAGGAGAAAAACCTGCTTTGATTATTTTATGTTACAAGGTTGTTTGGCTTTTTGATGAATGATAATAAAGCAGATTTGATTTCATCTGCAGAGCTGCATAGTTTTATGACTAGAGTTATGATTGCATGTTGCAGAGCTGAGGTTCATACAGTTGGGTGGGTTTTCTCCCCTGGAACATCTTTGTGATTGAAGAAGGGCAGTTTTGACCCCTACGGGGGCTGCAGTTTTTGGGTTATGCGGGTCCGTGAAGGGTCATAGAGGGGAGTCGTTGCATCTTAAGAGGAGAGCAGATGTGTCCTGTAGTTCCTTTGAGGCTCGTGCGACCACCTTAAGGGACAGCATGAAAATGGAACATACTATTGTTGTGTGTGTAGTAAGTGTATCGTCTTGAAGACCCACTCAGATGAAAATGTAGTTTTGCACCTTTTTACATGTTTTTGTGACATCTTTCTAATGATGGAGGACATATAATGTATGAAGAAATGAATATTTCTGAGTATTTTCTTTTTATTCAAATTGTTGTGAATCAGACAGACAATAAAATGGTGTTAGACAAAAACTTGTGTGACATGTGTTCACTTCCAGGCAAACAGATCCATGTATGTCTTCGTTTTCCTCGTCCGAGCTGGCATCCGATGGGAAGGGGTTGGATTTTCTGCGTACCGACAGTCCCAAACACAACTCCGAGGTGTGGTTGGGACTGTGCGGTTGTCTTAGAAAACCACACAGGTTTTTTGATTTTCTATCTAACGACGCCATAATATGATTTAAAGATGACTGAATGAATGCTGAAAATGGATCAAAAGATGATCCGAGTGGGACTTAAAAGCTCATGACGTATGATTGATGCTGTAGTATGATGCCCTTATGTCACATTCTAGTCATTAGTAGGGTGCAGGTACTGTCCCATTACTGACCGTGTGCAAATGTCACATGCAAAAGGGTGTGCACGTGACACGTAAGTAACCGTGGGATGCCCACGAAAGGTTCACACTGATTTTCTAGTTTCTAACGGTCAGGCTGTAAGGATGGAGCATGCACTTATCACTGGACAGAGCCCAGGTTTCCAGGGGGGTGAAAAAAGGAACGATCCATTTATACGTCTGCATCTTATTTACATGTTAACTGTTTGCTACACCCACAGCATGCCTAAAGAAAAATGTGTGCACAAACATTTACTGCATTGCTAACCGGGTGGTTTACAGTCTTGATATTTTGTGGAGGTCTCCTGCATGTCCCATACAGGTTTGACCATTTATTGCCTGCAGACAGGCCGTATCCACCCGTAAGGGTAGTTATGACTAAGACTAAGAGTGCCTTGTGATTAAGACACAATACTTAGCTGGACCGTAAAATATGCCATGTGAAAAAAGTAATAAGCAAACCTAAAAAAACGTTTTGCTTCGCTGAAAATGGATAGACGCTTTCAAAATTGCATTGTCCTAAAAAATAAAAAAAATCTACATTTGTTTTCACAAAATGCGACTTATTATAAGCAGACCACCTAAGTGACTAAAATTGAGTCCTTGAATCAGCTAATTGATGTAAGTACAGACTGTGAATTCAAACAGCTGGTTTGCACATAACCTGTTAAACAGAAACAATGGTTTTTCATTTCTTTTTTCATTAAGACCATGTAGAAGCCTAATAGTTCAAATGTATTCTATATATAAGTGTGGTTATTTCAAATGTAATTAAGTTTGGGGGTTAATTAATATAATTGGGGTTTAATTAAAGCTCACTAGTATCTTGTAAACAAAATGGAATTAAAATATGATGAAAAAAAAAAAACTTTTTTTCTTCCCCTCAGATTGACATTTGTTTATTCTTTACAAAAAGAGAAACCAGGTCAGATGAGACATATTTTTAACATCATAACAACTGGTGGATTGTTAGGCACACTTGAAAAGTCCTTCCAGAATCTCCCCTGCTAAATATTGCATGATTGCTTCCACAGAGATCACATTTAGGTGAATGAAGCTCAAGATATCAGGCTGCAGGCTGCGACAGGTTGGGGTCAGATGAGCACACATTTCTGGGAAAATTCTTAAAAATATCCACACATTTTCATTGTACCTAATAGGAAGGACTTCCAATTCCCAGTTTTTAAGTCTTTGAATGCTAACATGTTTTTTTATGGACCCACTTTGAGGAAAATTGTGTTTTTGGTGTTTTTCACATAGGATTGTGGCATTTCTCTGTTGATGGAGGACATGTTTAAAGAATTAAGGTTTATATTAAACTTTTCTGAGTATTTTTAAGCTCAAATAGTTGTGAATCATGAGCAGATGGAACAATGCAGTTTGAAAAAGATCAAATTTGCGACATTGAATGATGATAGATAGATATATATATTTAGTAAAGAAATACTGTAAAGTGTGTAAAGTGTTTATAGTTGCCTCTCAGATGATGACCACTGCCCTTGCTTGGAGTAGTTCAAGTGTTGTGACCACAGTCCTCTGCAGACGCTGATATGTATTCATAAAACCGCCATGCAAAACACAATCTAACAGAACAAGCTTCATTTTGTACGTGATTTTAAACTCTCCGCTTCTCTTTGACACTCCTTCCTAATACATTTATGCTAATACATTTGCGGTAAATAAATCATGAAATATAAGCAGAAGTTAATGGGCGCCAACAAAAACATGGGTGTCTTTGTAAACACTTCTGATGATGCCTTCCTTTCAAAGAAAGAAATGAAATCAGTCGCTGCAGGCATTCTGCAGCGACGCACTCGGCATTTTAAAATGTCTAATCTAGAAATGCTTTCCACAGACTTTGAATTAATTTACAGAGTCCTGGGAAAATAAGCCGCTCCTATGTATCCATTTGCTTTTCTTGTGATCATACAGTTTGCGCAGCAATATGTAGTCTGTTTTGCAAGTATGACTGTGTGATTACCTGCAATCAGTAGTACAAATAACTGCATAAGAAGCAAACGGGATCACTTTGCTTTGAAGCTGCACGTTGATGGTAAAATGTTCTGGAGTCAGTGTGGCACAGGAAGTTATGGGCAATATGATTTTACAGAAGTAATCTGGTTAAACTAAAATGCAAAGTATATAGAGTTGAGACGCTTTTACACCTTGAGTGTTTACACTTCAGGGTTGTGTGAAAAAACAGAGTAAATATGGGTTGTCTGTGGGTGAAAAGTAGGCATGGTATGGTCACACAGGTCACCTGCACGAAAAGGCAAGGTTACTGAACGCTCTGTGAGCCCGTAGATTGAAAACGTTCATGCACATTTTTTCTACAGCCATGCTGGACTGTACCATCACAGTGAACACCTATACACCATGTAAGGCAAGAGTGGTTAGACGTGGTTGTGTTGATTTTTCACTTTTTGAAGAATGAGGTGGCCCACGCTGATTATCGCGGTTGAAGATCGTTCAGTGAGCCCGTAGGGTGAAAATGTTCATGCACGTTTCTTTTGTAAATCCTAATGCTTTTGTGTTTTGCCACCCTTCGAAAGTCTTCTGCCACCTCCCCCCCTTCCCCCCATTTAAAATGTTGTAGCTCTCCCCCTGCACTGGTGTAAGGGCGGCCGTGGGGCAGCGGTAGGGCGGCCGACCCATGATTGTAAGATTGCAGGTTCGACTCCCACCTTGCACACCCATGTGTCGAAGTGTCCTTGGGCAAGACACTGAACCCCCACTTTGCCACTGGTGGCAGGCGGGTGCCTGCGTTTGGCAGCGGAGCGGTCACCAGTGTGTGAATGTGTGTGTGCATGGGTGAATGGGTCTGTGACTGTAAAAGTGCTTTGTCCTTGTAGGTAGAAAAGCACTATATAAGTATACGCCATTTACCATTCACCGGATGACAATGTTACCTGTACGTGTAACTGAATACTTCACAATACACTCACGCACGCAATACACGCACTACCAATGTACGATCTATTTTCAACGAGTCTCAAGGGAACTGCTCGACTTACCAATGGATCAACCCCCCATAAAGGTATATGTGACTACACCTAAAGCAGAACGGCGCTTTTTGTGTAGGTTAAATAGAGCGCAAAAAACATTGTTTATGTTTAAAGCCTCAGTGTTTGCTATTCCAATCCAATCCAATACAATCCACTTTATTTATATAGCACATTTCTCAAACAGGCAGTTTCCAAAGTGCTGTACACTGACCAAAAACCGGACAAAAGATTGTCAAACAAAATAAAAACAAAGTACACCAGTAAAATGAATAAAATAAAATAAAAATAAAAACTATTACTATTACTGTTGTCTTTTCAAAGTTGTCTTTTTTTGATCCCACACATTCTGAACTGTTAAGGATCTAAAATGCAAATAAAAAGTGCCCTCAAAGGCAGGAATAATCCACCCTCATGGGTGGTGTGTGAACTGATATCAGGAAAGTAACAGTGAGAAATGAATAGCTCTGCTCTTTTAAAGCTCAGTGCATGGCTGTGAAAGCGATTGGGGATAGCAGCCCGACTGCAGAGGAGCTGCATTACCTTTGAATGACCTCTGTGATAATAAAGATCTTTTCTTTTTTTATTCTTCATCTGTAAAACTGCTGATGTAGTCTGAATAGTTAACAAGATTAGGAAAGTTATTTCTCATTACTTTTTGACCTTAGACATTTACACTGGCTCATTTTTCTGCAGGTCTGAGGTCACAGCTAATGATATCAAATACTCCTGCTATCATTAGGTAAAGTAATGGAGGGTTCTCTCTTTCTAAAAAGGGGTACTAAAGCTCGACAGGGGTTTCCAAAGACCCTCTCTGTGTTTCCAGTACTCATGTTCCTTCTCTTGTGGAGCCAGCCAGCTCTCCGAATCTCTCCTCAAAGTTAAATTAGTTTTCTTGCAGTTGGTTAGGACCTGAGATGACGTTTCCGTCAAATACAGAAACTTTGAAAAGATGAAAAACGTTATTAAAAATGAGCTCGAGCCGGTTTCTATTTATGCTGGAAATTTATGCGATTGAAAGCTACTCATCCTTGACTGCCACACATGGGCGTCGGTGACAATAACCTGCCATCTGCAGCTTTAGACAAAGCAGGTATGCTAAACCTCACTGTTTTTTTTTGGCTTCAGGTAGTTGCCAAGATAATACAATCATGGGTAATTTAGCTATGCTTGATAGCATTGTTGGAATAATAATTTATCTTTAACAACATTGGGAAGTCTAGCAGCTTCATTTCGAAAGCAGAAATGGGCAAATTTTAGCAGGCAGTCGGCCTGTCCGTGTCAAAACGGCAGATCTGTGCTGTTGGGGGTTGAAGTTGTTGGGAAAGCAGAGTGTAGATACATAGTTAAACCCATATAGCTCACCCGTGCATGTGATCCACATCATTATCCTCAGAGCTGAGGGTTTCTTTCTTTTTTTCGTGCTGCCATTGCAAAAGCTGTGTCGTGCTGAGATAAAGCTGCTGGAGCCACAGTCTCCGAGATAATGCAGCTGCACCACTTCTACGCAGTTTCAACTGGAGCTCAGAAGCAGAGAAGTCAGGGGTGAAAGGCTTACTGCAGCTTTTGATGGTGGAAAAAACACAAACTTCACAAGGAAATACTTTAGACGCAAATTCATGGGTAGAAATTTAAAACGACAGAGATAAAACCGAGTGAAAGTCAAATTCCTGTTTCATTTGGGGAACATATTTTCTATAAAGTGGGGAACGGGATCTAATTTTTGCCTGCAGTGCTCTTACTCGTTATTTGGGGATTACTGTCAAAAGCTTTTTTCTTTTGTTTTCATAGTAACATAAATTAAATTGCATCATTTCACCTTCATTTTCGTAATTGTGACATGTTTTATGACAGAACAGCAAAACTTTTTGAAAATCTGAGAAATATTTCAAATGATTAAGTGAAAATGACCTGACAAAGAAAAGATTCACCTCTTCTAAAGTTTTAGTTATCTAATAAATGGAATTTAGATAGAATAGAATAGAACAGAATAGAACTTTATTAATCCGACAATGGACAAATGACCTTGTTACAATGTAATTGGAGTATCAATACTAAGGTATTGACAAGTATTGAATACTTATTAATGAATGAAATTATAAAAGTGCATGTGTCATTTTTAGATATTTTTGGTTATTAGGTAAGTTACTCCAGTGTTTAAAGCCAAAATTGCTTCGTCAGCCATGTGAAGAACCAGATGACCTGCTAGTTCTGCGTGTTACCCTTAGCAACCGTTGACTGTTTACGAGGGAACTGGACTGTGCCCAAAGAAAATGCCTTACTTCCTGCTCCAACGAAATGTAGTCAATTCAGTTAACATTTTTCTGAGATACGGACGTCGCCATGTTGGAGCCAGACAACAGTGATTGGTCCGAGGGTGTGAGTCCACATTTCTAGGGCACCTACTGTCGCCAACCAGGAGTGAGCATGGTCGAAGTCCACTCCCTTTCCACCAAAAGAGGGCTCAGGAGAATCTGTCAACCAAATGTTCAAGGTGGGGGCTAGCAGGCACCACATGCTTTACTAAGGCAGCTGATCGGTCAGTTTATAACTTAAATATGAATATAAAAACAAAATAGGATTAGCAAGAAGATGTTAGATCCTGTCAGATCAAGAATTGTTAATCTGACAAATAAAATGAGTGTGGTATTGCTCATCACTACTTGTTACCACATGTAGCTATATTATAAGCAGCAGATAACTAAAAATACACTTAAAAAATTAAGAGCAACAATAATCAGCTATTTAAAAAATCTAGTGTCTATGAGGTGTTGCAGAGTCTGATAGCTGACAGGAAGACAGATCTGCGAAACCGCTCCTACGTGCAGCGAGGTTTTTCAGTCTCCTCAGTGCACCCATGCTCTTAAGCTGATGATGATGATGAAGAGGATTGGCCATTATGGGTTCCAGTTTCTGTAACATCCTCCTCTTACCCATTACAGTCACAGACTCTAGAAGACATCCCAGTACAGAGCCAGATCTCCACACCAGTTTGCTGATCCTTGTCCCATTCCTGTCAGCGCATTAACACCCCCTCCCCACCCCCCACCCCACTGCGTCCTGAAGCTCACTCCTAGAGGAGGGCAGCCCTCAAAAAGCTCTAGGAGTCCTGGAAACTCTGAAGGACCCCAAAGCCTCTCCTGGGATATCCGGTTGCTTCTCCGGCTGCAGTTTGTTGTTACCAAGTGATGACAGTTGATCGTGTAAATGATGCATCTGCAGATGCTTCAGAACCAGAAAGTGGTGGAAAATAGTCCAAAAAGGAGTAGCAGGCATGGCACCACACTTATTAAATGTAAACAAGAGGAAAAAGTTGTTTGTCAAAAACAGACCATAAAAAGAGAATACCAAAATATGACCTTGCTTTGTCATGCGGGCCACCTGCGTACCCTGGACAGGTTTGCCCACTTTAGCCCACATAAAAAATGCCCACTATACAGGCTGACCCACCTCCCCTGTGTCTTGGATGACAGATTATCTCACTGACAGACCACAAGTATTCACGTTGAGTTCCATCACATCTGACTAGCAGCACAGTGGTGCCACAAGGGGCAGTACTGGCCCCTCTCCTCTTTACCCTTTACCTAGGACCACGGTTAGGCACAGAGCTGCAACGCAGACAAGAACATAGCTACACAGCATGTTTGAATAACAACTCACTCATATGAGATGCTGGTTTCTTCCATTGAACTCTGTGATATAGGGTGCACTTCCTGTTTTGCAAAGATCGCTCGGTGTTGCTGGGCAGGTGTGAAACAGTCACTGTATCTACTTTTGTTTCCTGGAAAACAGGTCCTGCACAAGCATTTCTGTATATATTATTTTACCATACATGGTCACACAGTAGATCACAGTAAAAATGAGATAACTTCTGTACAAATATTCCAACAACAACATGGAGTCATTTGAGAACCACCTGCAGCAAAAACCCTCCAAGACTAGGTGATTGAAGACTTTAGGAGGCGTCGCCTTTTACCTCTGCCTGTCGCCCTGAGTAGTAAAACAAGAGAAAAAAGTTCTTTGTCAAAAACAGATCATAAATAGAGAAAACCAAAACACAACACAGTGGCACCAATTGGGAATAAAAAAAGGTGAATTGTGAATTTGCTCCCCCTGTAGGTGACAGAAATGACATGTTTGGCCACTTACAGTAACCTCCATCAATTTGATGACTCCACCACATCTGCACCCTGAGGCTTTTTTTGTATTTTCTGGAGATCTTAACCACGTTACTCTTGCTTCAGCTTTAGCTTCTTTTTATTAGTTTGTGGAGTGTTCTACGTATGATGGAGGAACTACTGACTTGCTGTATGCAAACGTCAAATATGCACTCTCCACATCTCACCACTCAGGGAGTCAGACCACAGCTTGGTCTGTTTGCTGCCTCAGTACACCGCCATGGGAGGCCGCCTCTACCATTCAGCCCCCTCAGGAAGTGGTATAGAAGGGCTGAGGAGGTCCTCAGAGACTGTTTTGATACTACAGACTAAAGTACTGTTGGACTCAGACAGAGGTGACATTGAGAGAGAAACTTTACAGACTATATAAAGTCTGTCAGGATTTGGCGGTTCCTCTTAAAACTATTATGTGTTTCACAAACATTAAAGTCTGGGTAACCAGTGAGGTTATAAACAAGGAGAAAAAGGAGCTTTCGAAAACACTGAATCTGAGGGGATGAGAATTGTCCTTTATTCCTGTGAAGGAGGCATGAGACTCCTACAGGAGGAAGACTAAAAGACAATTTATGGCCAGCAACATCCGCGAGGTCTGGTCAGGGATGAAAACTGTCACCGACTATAAGGCAGGGGCTGCTGAGGCTGAGCAGAGGAGCTTAACATCTTCAACTTTATATCTTTTTTACCCGGTTTGACTCCCCGACTGTAACCCCAGCCACCCATCCCACCCCCACCAGATCTCTTCCTATCCTCTCTCTTCCACTTCTCTTCCATGCTTCCATCTCCATCACCAATGACCAGGTAATACAGGAACTGAAAAAAGCAGTTGACCCAGACAGGCTATGTCCAAACCTGCTGGAGGTCTGTAGTCCTGACTTCTCCTCTGATAAAGACACTGGAGTGTTTTTTTTTCCAAATCCTACCAACGTAAGACTAAGACTGAATCCGAGAGGCTTTCCTACCCCTACGGCTTTGCCCTACCCTATATTTAGCCCTCCAAGCGGAGAGATAGGGAAAAAATTGTGTCTTCAGATTTGGGTGTTACAACCGCTTGATGACATCATCAAGAGTCGCCGGTTAGCAGTATTAGCGCACAGCTGCCAGCACTCGAAAATGCACAACATCTGTCAATTAAAACATTTTTTTAGATCCATATACGAACCCTTGCATGTTAAGTGTTTGCTACGACCTGTCGCCCTCATAATTACCGTAGAAAAATGTGCATGAAAGATTTTGGACCTATGGCCTTGCAGAGCGGTCTATGACCTTGCTTTGTCATGCGGGCCACCTGCGTACCCTGGACAGGTTTGCCCACTTTAGCCCACATAAAAAATGCCCACTATACAGGCTGACCCACCTCTCTTGTGTCTTGGATGACAGATTATCTGACAGACCACAAGTATTCACGTTGAGTTCCGTCACATCTGACTAGCAGCACAGTGGTGCCACAAGGGGCAGTACTGGCCCCTCTCCTCTTTACCCTTTACCTAGGACCACGGTTAGGCACAGAGCTGCAACGCAGCCAAGAACATAGCTACACAGCATGTTTGAATAATAACTCACTCATATGAGATGCTGTTTTCTTCCATTGAACTCTGTGGTTTAGGGTGCACTTCCTGTTTTGCAAAGATTGCTCGGTGTTGCTGGGCAGGTGTGAAACAGTCACTGTATCTACTTTTGTTTCCTGGAAAACAGGTCCTGCACAAGCATTTCTGTACATATTATTTTACCATACATGGTCACACAGTAGATCACAGTAAAAATGAGATAACTTCTGTACAACAACAACCTGGAGTCATGTGAGAACCACCTGCAGCAAAAAGCCTCTAAGACTAAGGAGGCGATTGAAGACATTGGCGTCGCCTTTTACCTCTGCCTGTCGCCCTCAGTGGTAAGAAGATTGAGGTGGTTACCTCCTAAAGGTTTCTCAGAGTGCAGTTGGATGACAAGCCAGGCTGGTCATTAAACTTGCAGTCTGTTCTTCTTGAAGAAGCTAGCATCTTTTGAAATGTTGAATATGCCATGTTTGCCAGTGGGGGCCACTTCTCTTATTTATGGGTTGGGGACTAGACAGAAGGACACACAGAGCCTGAGCAGAGTAATCATCAAGGCCTCCTCTGTGACTGGAGCAGAACAAGATGGTGTGCTGACAGTGATGAAAGAAAAACATTAGAAAAACTGCTTTCTATTATGGGCAACAGCAGCCACCTACTGCCCAACCTGGTGATGGAGCAGAGGAGCTCCTTCAGTGGATGGATGCTGTCTCTGATTTCCTCCACAGACACACTTAGGAGGTCTCTCCTGCCCAGAGCTATGAGGATATAGAACAGATCCATGAATGGGAGGAGGTGAAAGGAGCTGTGGGCTTACTGGCTATGTTTAAGAGTGTTGCCCTTCCTCTAAATTATTTATAAATCTGACATTTCTCAATTTTACTATTGTCATATTGCTGTTACAACTATTACAACTATTGCTGTTTTTACTATGTTTTAGAAATAGGTTTTGACTTATTCTTGCTCATTTTTGCCTGTGATTGTAATGCTTTGAGCAGACAAAATTAATTTCTTTTCAAATCAATAAGGATGGGGAAACAAAATGTTGTGAAACGTATCAAATTATTTAAAAACTTGAACTCTAACCACCATTGTGGATGGATGGATGGATGGACAGATGGATGGATGGATAATGGGTCTCGAGGAACGTGAGGGGGGAACCATCACGGATGGATGGATGGATGGATCTCAAGGAATGTGATGGGGGAACCATCATGGATGGATGGATGAATGATGGATCTCAAGGAATGTGAGGGGGGAACCATGATGGATGGATGGATGGTTGGATGCATGGATGCATGGATGGATGGATAATGGGTCTCGAGAAATGTGGCAGACGATGTATATAAGGAAGCTGCAGAAATGAGGTAATTCAATGAGCTTATGATTTCAATTTTATTTTTACATATTTTAGCTGATGTATATTAATCCCATTTGTTGATATTTCTTTTTGAGTCATGTTTTTTTTTAAGTAAAAACAATTATCCATCTGGAATTTATAGGGAAGGCTCCACACTAAAGACTATGTAGTGCTCTTAAAACTACACAAAAATGCTTAGAATTACTGTGGGAAACCGCAAATCCCTCATAAAAATGGTAAATACTCCCAGCTTTAGTTGTTTAGATTTTCTGTCTCCAATCAAGCAGAAAGTGGAGAAGATAACAAACACAAAGAGACCTGGTAAAGGTTAAACGCTCTTTTGATCCATTTCTTTTAATAGCAGTATCATTTTTCTGGCCCTAACAGTGAAAGGATCCCGTTAAATATGGACAAAAACACAAAAAGTATTATAAACATCATGCTGCGTTTTGATTTGACTATTTGTCCGGCAGGAGTTAAGGTTTTAGCAGAGGTCAAATGTCAAACACATTATTCATACATTTTCCACCGCAAGAAATTGTTTAGATGGCCTCGTTTGAATTTCCTCCTTACAGTCACTGTGGTGCTGTAGCTTTAATTTGCACTTTTCCTGACAGAGAAGGAGGCAGAACTTGGATGACTTGTCTTTTGAAATTTTCCGGGCTTTTTCAGGATTCATTTGAACTCTCTTGTGGTGTATCTGGGACGTGGCAAAAAGCCATTTTCTGTCTTTTTGATTTAACCTGAAAGAAGACACAGTGTCACTAAAAGCACTGCAAGGTTAAAGCACCTTTTATAATCTAGGACCTTCACTCGAGCCTTTTCTCTCTGGAAGAGATTAGCCTCCTCATACGCTGCAAGGGCTTTTTCATGCTGTGTGTCTTTTAGGAAATCTCTGGATTCTTTAAATTATGAGCTTCTCACTCAGAAAACTGACCTTTTCTCCATATTCTTTAGATAAAGCCTTCCTCCAGCAATTCATCCTTCCAAAGCTGATGCAATATCTAAATAAATTTGCTTTATTGTATTTCCATGTGTCAATTTATATATGACACATGGAAATTTGCTGAAAGCCTTACCTTAGGAAAAGGAATGGTTCTGTCAATCTCCAACATGTAATGGGACGGTCACACTTTGCATGTGACGCGCTAAACGGGCATTCTTCAACTTGTTTTTAGCCCATGGTGTTCACAATGGACTGTCGCTACCCAATACTAGCACATGTACGGTACTTGCAGTTGGAAGAGGCTTGGTGTAACATGTCAAAGTGGTCCAGGCTTTTTTTCTTTCACAGCTCTATTCTGATGTATAAAAGACTTTGTGTTGTATGTCAGGCACAAACGACAATTATTATTACTTCTCTATGATCATTTTCAAATGATTGGCACTTGAATGGAATGAAATGCCCGCCGTACGTCTCTACCAAGTCTGTGATTGGTCTGGTTTAGTCTGGTCTGGAGCTGGTTTAACTATCAACAAATGTTCAATGGGCGCACGGTTTTTACATAGAGCCCGAAAATGGTCTTAGAAATGTGTGTAGCAACGCGTGAATCCAAGAGTTTAGAACTTGAGTTTAGAACGCGCTGTAACGTGCTTTTTCATAGACTTTTCATTTAAAGTGGTCGCTTGAACGTGCATTGCACAGACCAGTGTGAAAGTAACATTACATGCAGGCTGTCTTTGTCTGACCATGCTAAATTTTGCTGGAAATCCATAGGTTTGTGTATTTTTTATTGTAGCTTTTAATGTGTCAAGTGGTTCTCTAAATGTCACTTTTTAGCAAAATCAAAACCAAAGATCTACATGAAGCAAACATGTGAAAATGTGGATTTATACAATTTAACCGGCATTGCGCCTCCTAACAAGTGTTAAAGATCTACTCTGATCATCTTTTGATCCATTTTACAAGTGTTTCCATTGGTCTTTCAATTATGATAATGCCATTTTTAGGCAAAATCAAAAGACTCTTGTCGTTTTCTAGAACATAGTTTTTGTAGTGTGGCCATTAGAAATTTGCCTCTGAGTTGTGAGCGGGACCACTTGTGCTGAACAACCCCCATCCCCTCTCCATTGCTGAGACCTCAGGATGCCCATCTTATTTCCAGAGTCATAAATACGCTCTTTTACAAAGAGCATTTTTCTCCTCTTCTGATTCACGATTTGAATAAAAAAATACTCAAAAATACAATTTAAAGCTATTCTTTATATATGTCCTCCATCAACAGAAAAAGACCACAAGATGTAAAAAACAAAACAAAATTGGATTTGCATCGGAGCAGGTCTTTAAACTGCCAAAGTGGGCAGTCATTTATTTATTCATTTATTTATTATGGCTCAACAGTGAAAGTCATAAATATGTCTGCTGTTCTGCTCAAAAAGAATAATAGAGTGAGGACCTTTTGATTCAACATGATGCTACTAGGGTCTTTGTTCACGTCATATTTAATGGTTGTGTAACTGTTGTGCGACCATGCTACTGAATTTGCCTCAAAACTAGTCCTTAAACTGTTAGGCGTTTTAACTGGCCAGGAGTCTCCTGAAAAAAACGGTCAGTCTGAGTTTGTAACAAACTTTAGAAATAAAGTTCTATCTATAACAAAAGTGAATTGTAGAGAATAACTGCTGTCTTTTACTGCTCTGAATTTTCTGGTGGCTTAAGAAGAACTAACACTTGATATGTGTAATGAAAATAGCAGTTGTTTAATACAAAAAACACATGTTTGATTAATTCCAAAGCTATATTTTGTCGATCACAAAGTGGGAATCATTTCCCCTGAAGTTGCTAATGAATTAGGAGCAGCAGTAGATGTGTCTGTATTTCTGTGCCTTGAGAGGATGATGGGTCCCAGTTCTGAACAAAAAAGCTGTTTTGAGTACAGCAGGCATGAGGTGTTAGCTTCAGGAGTGCTGCCTTACCAAATCCCCCCCAAAACTGCCCCTTTTTTTAAAAATAGAAAGAAGCTGGAAAAGCAGAAACGATTGATTTACAATATATATGAGCTTTTTGAACCAGTTAAAACATTAATGCTGATGTAGAGCGGCATATCATTAAATTTGAAAAAGCTTAAAATAGCACAGAATAACCTTCTAAGCACTATTTTGTTATGTAGGTTTTTGCGAAGATCAGTAATAAATCTGTATTAGGTTTCAAAACATGAACGAGGAAAGATTGGGGTGGAACTCTGTGCGTCTTTCATGTTAGTCTGTGGTTTTCTCATCCACATTTGCCAAGTTTGACTACATTTTTTTATGGTCACAACTGTACGCTTGTGACAGCTTGCATTACATCACCCACATGATAGATGTCATGTTGTTTAAGTCTCTGCTTGCATCACAGGCTGGGTGATGACAGAATGTGGGACTGTAACAGATTGCACTCACACATTGAATTACAAAAAATTTTTTTATTTTTGTAGATTTCTGAGACAAAAAAACATGAAATTGTCAGCTGTGCTTGCCTGAAGATTATTTTAAAAGGAAAAATCATGAAGTGTTTAAAGATATAAATACACAGAAGCAACTAAAGGATTGATGTGAGACTCTTGCATGAACCACAACACTAAAGACTGGCACGTCGAGACACTGTACACAAAATTTATTTCCATCATAGTTTTTATGACCACTTATTCATAATTGCTTTTAGCATCACTGTAAATGGTTTCCTGCTGTTTTCTTGAAGCTTTTTCCATTTGTAAACTGTGTGTTTGCAGGATTTAAAAAGGTATAAACAAACTGTACAATATGATAAACAAACGATAAACAAACAAAACCTTTATATATATATATATATATATATATATATATATATATATATATATATATATATATATATATATATATATATATATATATATATATATATATAAATAGGACAAAACTTAGGTGGCATGATTTAATGTGTTTGACATTTGACCTTACGTGGCATGAATTGAAGCGAACGCTGTCTGGACCTCACCACACCGGGGCCATGGACTGAAGGACTCTTACTACGCCCTCAGCCTCCCGGACCGGCGTGGCTGTGGACCGGGTTGCACTGTTCTTAGTCTGCTCCAACCGTGTCTTGTCGTCCTGGGTGCGAACCGGCCCACGTACTACGGGCAGAAGCGGTCTGCAGCGATGTCGGCTACCCACCAACCCGGTCTGAAACACGGACTGAAGGGCCTAACAGTTTGTGTAAATCTTAGTCTGTGTGTAGATTTGACTAAAATCACAACCATTTTTCAGGTATGCATTGTGTTTCCTATATAATATTTACTTGTAGAAAAGTTTGAAAAGTCTTTCATCGGTTGCATCCTGTACAAAAACATTAATACCGGGACCTGGGTATTTTTGTGTTTTTTTTGTGTGGAGTTTTTTTCTTTTTAAAATCGGATCAAAATTAAGCATTGTATGGTCATTTTACTGTATCTGCTAAGCCATGTCATTGTTTACAGACATTTCCAATATGGAGTTGCCCTTTAGGTATCGTGGACAATGGTAACAGGCTAGTGTAGCTTCTCTAGCAATATGACTCATTAGCATAAAAATTGTCTCTTGTTGGAAATCGATTAAGTTGATTAAAAATACACACTAAGGTTGAAGCAACTCTTCTAATAGATCACTACAAATGAGAGACTGTTAACATTAATGACACCAGTTTACAGATGGACAGACTATGTGTTGATGTCACTCCTTGTTTTGAAGTTAAAATTCATGAAACCGCGATGTGGTCATCCCCATCATGGCAGCGTATGACTTCAACAAATGATGGATTCTCATCCTAATTATGCTAATATAAATATTTGTTGTTGTTCTTAAAGATTTAAGAATCCCATTAGATCCATCTGAAAATCAAAACCAGCAAATCCCACATCATGATTGCACCTTTATCTTTTTTACTACCAAGATGTGTTTTTTTTTTTTTTTTACGTCCATATCGTCATCGTTTTACTTAAACTCATTTGGCTATTGGATTTTAATGCTGATTATTACAGCAAAAGACTGTTCTGGTAGTTTTTTGATATTCTTCTTTTTATAACCATATTTTACATACCATATCAGTTCCAAAGTCAAATAATTCTTGTTTGTATAATTAGGATCAAACCACTTAAACTATGGGTGAATCTAAATTCTTCCATTGTTCTCTACGTATAAATTCCAATCTGAGGAGTTATGTGTGCATAATACAACATGAAAACATCCTTTTCTTAGTTGCATTTTACTAATTCATGTTGACTCAACTAATATAAATTAAACAGGAACTCCTGTGATTGCCTGAAGATAGATCTCTTTCAGGACAGTAAATCAGGAGCAGCTCCTAAAGTGTTTTATTTTTTAATTGCATTTTTAATTGAATATTTTGTTTTTGGTGTTTTTAACATGTTCTTGTGTCATCTTTTTCTGCAATGGGGAGGGCAAAGGGGGCGGGGTTGCTCCACGCAAATGGTCGTGCCACTCAGTGTTTGCTAGATTTTGCCTAAAAATGTCATAATCATAATTAAAAGACCACTGGGAACACTTTGAACATCGATGATTGGAGTGGGTCTTTAAAATAGGTGGTGGGGTGTCTAAAAGAGGCAAACTGGGACTAAATTGAAGTTTATTTTTGTAATGGCAACAAAAACGTTTTTCTGAACTGAATTCAAATGTAAAGGTTTAGAAAACAGGTCTTTAGCTGCTTCAGCTTTGACGTACACACTATAAAAGCTATAAAAGTCCATTTGTTTGTCTTTTACATGTATTAGAATGTGCGACAACCGATTACATAAAAACAACTTAAAACACTGAAGCAATCCAAAAAATCTATGAAATCTTGCCGTCTGCTTCAAACCTTTTAGTTTTTCTTATCAGCTCGTGTCATTCTGCAGGTTATCTCTTCCATCTCTGCTGCAGTTTGGCTCCGAGCCTTGAGCTTGGGTACGGACAGAAGTTCAGAGAAAGTGTATCAAATTTCATGAGCTCTCCCCCCGTAAATCAATCAGCTCAGCTGCTCTTGGAGGGGCCATCCGAGGGCCAAACCCGGCTTTTTCACTTATTATCTGTCACCTGATGTTTGGCCAAGCCTAGGAGCTTTTTCATAGCCAATTCATTCTGTGAGCAACTACTCTACATTGAGCGAAGCAGCAAGCACCTGTCTTGATTTCAGTGCTTTGCTCAGGGGCACAGTTGAAGTAAAAGTCCTTAACAGGGATGGTTTTATGTAGCCTGGCTTTAAACATCCATATTCTTGGAGTTTCTTTTATTCACTCCCTTTTCTGAGGACATCCAGGTGACCTTTCAAGGTTCCCAAGCTGAAATTGATCAAATATCCAGTAAAATGTAATACTTTGGCAGAAACTAAACCCTGTTGACTAATGGTAATGGTAATGGCGTATACTTATATAGCGCTTTCTACCCTCTTACAAAGGCCCAAAGCGCTTTACAGTCACAGTCCCATTCACCCATGCACACACACATTCACACACCGGTGGTGGCTCCGCTGCCGAGCACTGGCGCCAACCTCCCACCAGAGGCAAGGTGGGGTTCAGTGTCTTGCCCAAGGACACTTCGACACATGGGCGTGCAAGGCGGGAATCTAACCTGCAATCTTACGATCATGAGTCGACCGCCCTACCACTGCACCACGGCCGCCCTAAAATGCATTTGCTTGAAATGTGGAGCAGGATTTTCATTTTTTCCCCACTGACATGTTTAAAAAAAAAAAAAAACAGGATATTGAGTCTTGAGGAAATGATTTTTGATCCTTTACTGTCCCCCCTTCCTCATAATTCCTTCTTCCTCCTGTCACTTTGATCATAACTGATGACCGAAGTCGGGGGGAAAAAATCCCAAACCCAAAGCTCGCTTCTCCCGTTTCAATCACCAGAAGAAGAAGAAGAAGCAGCGTCCACAAGAGGGAAGTGTTATCACATCCATCCTCCCCGTTCATCTGCCTCCATCTCCAGTGGCTTCATGTCTGGATGCTTCAGCAGAGAGGGCTGGAGGTGTGGGTGCTGTGTATCAAAAAATATCTCCCCCAGTGAGTCATCGCTCTGTCAGTAAGATCATCAGCCGCTGTCAAAGTGCTCCTCCAGAGACACGAACTCACTGCACAGACATGTATGGATCATCACTTGGATTGTAATTTACTTTTCACTCCCACTAAGTTATTAATTAGCTTTGCTGTGAATGAGCTCTGCGGTTGCTGCAGGCGCCATTCAGGAAAACTGTGGTTTCCAGCTTTTCCTTAGAAAAAAGAATTAAAATTTAATCTATTAATTAGTGGGCAATGGTGTGAGCTTTCTGTAGAGTATCCAGACTGCACAGCATCTGTTTGGAGAGAAAGTTTTGAATGTGGGCTAAAACTGGTTTAAGCTCATCATTTGGACTGGGAAAGTATTTGTTTAATCAATAAAAAGTTGGTTTCGGGTTAATGTAAGGCTCCAAAAACGCTAGATTTCAAAATAAAAGGTACATTTGGATTTTTACATGCAGTTGTTGTAAAAGCACTCCCGAAGCAGGAAAATATTCAAAATAAAAAGTTACTTTGCTCTTTTTGAGTTCTATTTACAAACCCCCCACCCCCCATATATTCCACCATGACTTCACCTGGCGGCTGTCGTCGTCCTAGACTCCCTATCAGTCTCTCCACCAACGTGTCCTTTACGCACAGATTTATTTCAAGCCACAAAGAAAAGTTAGGGATCCCCTTCTGGGGAGGGGGTAGCGGTGTGCTATTTTTCTTTTTTTTCCCCGGGATAATCCAGGCTCCTCCCCCTACACAACGTCACCGACCCCGATCTCTCCCAAAGCCAGTTGAAACAGTGTGGAGGCAGATCCGCAGGGCTGCGCGCACGGCCGGACCAGCGACGCTCTTCTTTTATCACCCAGGATCGACGGTAGAGACGTGCATCTGCGTTCCGAAGTTGCGCGAACTTCTCCCGCCTCCCTACCGCCACCCAGGCCGTCAGTGCTCCTCGTTCCCGCCGCAGACCGGAGGGAATTGGGGAAGTTGGACAAGTGAAGCTGCGCTGCTGAAGAGAACGAGGCGAAAGCAGGCGACCCTTTTGGAGGTAACTCTCCTGGTGTTGGAAACTTCCCAGCGCAGCATCGATTGAGGACATCCCGCCCACTTTACCCCTCATCCACAACACTAGAGAGAGAGAGAGGGAGAGAGAGAGAGAGAGAGAGAGAGAGAGAGAGAGAGAGAGAAAGGCGCAGCGCTGGATGGAGCAACAAAGGCTACATGATTAAACTGCCGGAGCTCCTCTGATGAAAACTCCACACTCCCTGCTCTCACCTACTGCGCTCATCTAGATCAGCTTCTTGGATCTGGTTCCGGGGACGCAGCCAGGCTCTCCTCAGCGCAAACTCAAGCCAAAGGGATCCGCCGCAGACGTGAAATTGATGCTTTGGCACGGACCCGCGCACCGCCGATCCTCCTAGTTTCGCCAAAGTCTCCCGCTGCTGCGCCGCGAAGGGGAAGTCGAGCTTTGGACGGAGTGGGATTTGCAGAAGTTGCATGCGTGGTCTTTGTCGCCTTTGAGTCCACCCCCCCTCCCCAGTCGTCCGCTCTCAGGTTATCAGCCAAGACCCCCGGATAGTTGAGGTGCCATGGCGCGATGTGTGGGGCTGTGGGCGCTCCTGCTGGCGCTGCACGTTCAAGGTAAGCTGCAGCATCTGTCTTGTTTTCACCATGACCTCCCTGCTCTGTGTGCGTGCGTGCGTGCATGATGACTTCCATTGACAGACGCTTGATAGATGCACAGAGGTGCGGGTCGATTTGATTGCACGGTTTTGCAACAAGATGTGTGCAGGCGCGCAGGAGACAACTGCAAAGTGTTTGGTCCCTCAGAATCCAGCCCATGGAAAACGGCTGCAGAATACTTATTTGGCTGCCAAACAGTGAAGTTACGGGGCCAACAGGCAGATGGCAGTGTGAGTGAGTCTTGGGGGCCCACAGTCTTCAGTTTTCCTGTCATTTATTTAAAGAATGAAAATAAAAGTAGAAGATGTAGATGATGCACCTGAGAGATGGTTGGTTTCCTGTCAAACCATGAAGGAGAAGACATTTGTTCCAATCACCTCATCCAGTGTGTGTCTGTGTGTGTGTGTGTGTGTGTCTGTGTGTGTGTGTGATGATGGCGTCCACTGGTGCTTGATAACTGATGATTGGTCTGATCTTTTTGACATTGATCATCCTGACATCGAAGCTTTCCCGAATGGAGCTAATGATTTAAACGGGCTTATTAAGCCTGGTCCACTTATCGGAAGACACATCATTATTCAGGCTTTATTGACGGCCCCTAATTGGAAAACAACACAAGCCCACAGCAGGACACGGATGTTGCTTCGGGGTGCTTTCAAGGCTCAAAGTATCCAGGTTTTGTTTGGATTGGTTCTGCTGGAGCCTCCATTTTGAGAGATGGAAGAGGGTCAAGTGTGGTCAAGGAATATCAGATGGTGGCCTGGTTTTCTCTGATACGCTGAGACTCGATGATCTCACAGATGAACCTCCTCCTTAATCCTTCCCCTGCAAGATGTTTCCCAACATTCTTTTGAATCTTCTCCGAGGTTGAGAAAAACCAGGCGGTTGACCTTCTTGGCGGCGAGCCTCCTTGTGGGGTCATGTGCTTAAGACTGATTGAATACTTTGATCAAAAGCTCCTGTCTGATTTATACTGAGATGATCCCTTTGCTTGTGGAGAAGATCAGGATTAGCTGGTTCCCTTGGGATTCATGGAAGAAAGGCTTTTGAAGCGGTTCAGTCACGAGTGGGGAAAATGTCTCCAGATCTGCGCTTACAGCATCCAGGAAATCCTCCCTGCCACAAAGCCGCAATCGTTTTGGCATCATAGCTAGGCCTTGTGTGAATCTGGTTCACGCTTCTCGCCTAACTTGAAATCAAAAGTGACTTCTTAATCCACGTGTGAACACATCTTCACAAAAAGGCAGCAGTAGTTGAGGTCCTTGGTGTTTGACATTCAAAAACAAGAATTTGATCTTTCACCCCGGGGTCAAAGGGCGTTGCCATAAATGCCCTGCTGTCTTTGATGGCTCTAATTGATATACAACATGTGCCAGACTCTTCCCTCTCTAACCACGGCACAAACAAGTGAAGAGAGGCCCCCCACCAGCACAAGTGGCTGCCTGTTGCAGGCCTCCATAGGGGAAAACCATTTGCTCTTGTGGTGGTAATAACCATTTGAGGAAACATGGCAATGCCAAATTCATAAGCAGAAACATTTGCAGCAGCTTGCCAAATAGATGATCAAATCAAATGAACATTGAGAATAATAGATGTGTGAATAATAACAGCCGCTCTGTTCCCACGTTCTTATATCAGCACTCGGTCTCTCCTGTATTCCAGCCTGATATTTAATTGAGTTTGAATTGGGTTAGTAACCAGGTGGCTGTTTGTGGCTCGGCTCCATCGGCGGCTCTTGGTGCCGCAGCAGCTCATACACATATCACTCTGGGCCCTGGTGGAAGGAGATTTTCCAGCTCTAATTCCTCTTCTTGGTTCGACTTAGCATTTGGGAAATTAACTGGATGAGTTGCGGTGTGCAGTTGGCAAGTATTGGAAATTCAAATGCTTGTTGAATCACCAAATCTGTAACAAACACCTTTAAATGAAACCTCTCATTTAGATGACTGCAGACAGTTGATGAAGGGGCCCCAGCAACGGGGGTTTCTACTTTTGGCTGTATATGAGAACTAGACAGAGTGTGACGTTACCCACAGAAAACAGGAGGACCTGGCTGCCGACATCGACGGCCAGAACCGGAAGCTATCGACCGGTCAACCCCCGTATCGACCCCATCTCACTAAAAAAAAACCGACTGTAACTGGCCACCCTAGCAGTTACGGTTTTTCTTATTTTAATCTTTAACAATAGTTTTATTTTATTTATTTGTTTGTTTTACAATTCAGAACACTTTGGGGTTGGAATAGAATAGAATACAATAGAAGTACTTTATTGATCCATAGGGAAATTAACTGTTTTTAGTATAACCCAGGTCAAAGGGGGTCAATCCAGTTCTCATACAGTCAATGTGTGCGTGTGTGTGTGTGTTGGGGCGGGGTCTTAACTGAAACAATAGAAAGTATTGAGGTATACAACTTCTTCAAGGAAGCAATTTTAACACACAACTGTGAGAAGGAAGAATAGCTGGCTTTTAGGGATTGTCTCTTGGAATGTCTGCTGAAAGCTGGGATTTTCCAGGTGGATTCTGATAAAACATTAGGAAGTACCAGATCATGAAAGCCATAGATTTTAAATATGGCTGCACCTTGTGTAAATATTAAGTCATCACCATCAATGCATTTTATGATCTGAAAAGTACAGAAAGTTGGTGCAGTCTGCAATGCTTTTCAATTCACTTTTTTGTCTACATTCAGACCAACATTAACTTTGACAGAATAAATTGCTATTGTAACATGGCAAATTTCCCCTTTTCCTTTATTTTTAAAAAGCCACACAATTCAACGTGGCTGTAATCAAAACAGCTTGGTAGGATAATGAAAACAAACCGGTAAGACCAATAAAGACCAAATGTTTGGGAAAAATTGTAAGCAAACAAATTTATATATAAAAATTACAATGTAAGACACCAAATGGACGCAAAAAAAGTTAAACTAAAGCAAAAATTACCTTCATCCAGGCAAAGTCCAAATTTAAATCCAAATCAGAACATTTGCTGGTTTCAGGTTGACTAGTGATGGGGTACCATGACATCTAAAGGAAGATGAAAAATGGCGGTCATTAGCTTTCAGGTCAATTCAAAGATATCTATTGAAACTTGAGGCATTTTCCTCATCCATCAGTTGGGAAAGCATGATCGGTTAGGATAAAGTAATTTCTCAAGGTGATAATACATTTACCAAAGAGCAAATAACTTTAATATCCAGTTTAAATGGGTTGGCTCTGTAGATGGCTATCATACAGTCTGCTTGTCATAAGAAAAAAAAGTTTAAAAATTCACAGAATTTAACAAAAATTAGAAGTACAACCCAATAGCTATTTTTGGGATTTGTCATTTTTCTTTCGGGCAAAGTTTTTCTATGATTCTTTAGTTTTTATATACTTTTAACCATTTTTGCACCTTTAGCAACACAAAAATGAACAAAACACTTTGATTTCATATATATATTCATTAATAGTCGTTTTTTTGCTTTTCTAAACTTTTATTGTCTAGTTTTGTTGGGTTTTTCACCCCGGCTCCCAGATGGTTTCATTGTAAAAATGGGCTGCAAGCTTCATCGCACATCAGTTTCTGTTTCACTGACCTCAAACTGTGTTTTTGCTGTTTTCCTTCTTGTGTGGGGTCCCTGAAGTGGACTACTGATGTTTTTTTGCTTGATTTCTTTGGCTTATTGCACACCTAACACATTGATTTAACAACAAACCCTGACTGGAGATGGACATCTTTAATTTGAAGGGTTTTGTTTTATATCTCATCTCATTTGAAGCTTCCACCCAGTTTTGCTCTTTAGATGTTTTCCATCACCTTTTGATTGAGGAGTCAGAGGCGCCGGGGGCGGTCGCTAGCACGTTTGTTAATATTGTTTAAACTGATGTTTTGCATTGAGCGGACCGCAGCATTTTTCCTTGTTACCTTTTGAGACGGACAGGTGACACATTGTTTGAGGAGCCAACAGTTTATGTCTCAATATGATCCTGCCAGAAAGTATTGCATGCACCTCATTGCTCAATCTGAAATGGTCCCTTCAAACTGAAATGTTTTATCATACAGAACAGATGATCACTTGGACTGAAACTTCACCTTCCATTTGGCCTCCATCCATCTTATCTGCGCCTACCGATCTAAGGGTTTTTTGAAGGTTGATGAAAGTGAGGAGCTTGGGTAACAATTGTGTAGTTTTTTTTGGTTGGGTTCAAATAAGACTGTTGGTTAATCCATGGATATTTTCAAACATTATTTGGTTATTTTGAACAGTATCCCCAAGGTTTCTGTGTTGCAACTGTGAACAAGTCACCTCCCAACTGTGTTTTGAAAGACTAACTTCAAAGTAGAAGAACCTGGTCTGAATAAGGAAACAGAAAATCATACTAAGAAGCTACCATTAACTCTGTATGAGAATTGAACTTAGTGAATGACCTGCCTCCGGCCTTGTTGGAACCAGACAACATCAGTAAGTAGTGATTGGTCTGAGTCGGTCTGAGTTAACATTTCTATAGCAAACAATCTGCAATCACCAGTTAGCTTGATGGAAGTGCACACCCCTACCACTGAATTCGAGCTTCATGAAATCTGTCAAATGCTTTGAATGTTTGGTTTCAGACCACATACTTTTTTTGAGGCATTCAATTGGCCAGTTTATAATTTCATAATGACTGAGTAATAACGGTTTATTTCTCAATAGAAGTTTATGGGATTTTTAGCCAGCAGGTACTTCCTATTTGGGAATGAGAGGGGGAAGGGGCTAATCAGTCCAGTTCTTATATACAGTCAATAGAAGTTACTGAGAACTGGGACACAAATGTCTTTAGAAATATTAAAAATTCCAGAAGATCAAGTAAACTGGTTTTTTGCAGATTTTAGTATTAGAAGAAAAGCTAGAGATTACAAACTGAACAGCACCTCATGAAGAAATTGGGACTCATACTTAACCCAACATAACCAAGTGAACTCAATAAACTTTTCACCACCTTTCAAGGGAGGTGACAGTGTGAAAGGGTAATAGGTATTAATGCTCCGGCCACAAATGCATCACACTATCTTTAACTTCCTGGTTAGATGGCAATCGCTGTTTTGGTACTCAAATTAGTTTCCCATATTTAACTTATCCTCTGACAAAGCTGCTCACAGCAACACTCGAGAACCATGTAGAAGTATCGCCCCATATCCAAACCGCAATGCCTAATCTTTAACAAGAAGGGTTACATTTTTAGGTTCTACAGTATGAACCTAAAAAAACCTGGAAAAAAATACAATCAATAGATGTAATAATAAAATCCTATGAATAACATGTTTTTCCTGCTTTGAATCATGAATATCACAGTCACTAAATGCAGTCTTTCTCTTCCTTTCCCATCTGTTGATCTATTTCTAATTGATATAAATACGTATGTTGCCGATCTAATAATAACTCAAGAAGTCTTGAACTTGAAGCTTAATTTCCTCAACAATAAAACCCCCCCTTTAAAGTCACATAAACTATTTTTCTTTCATCATCTTGATACAAAATCATAATTAACTAAGCCGTGCTGATGTTTTCAAAGGGAGTGCAGTGCACGTGTGGATGTTAATTGGATAATCGTTGCATCTGCATGAAAGCTACTATTAAAGGTGCGTCTGTGTGACATCACCTGCGTCTGTTGTATTTTTCCGTCTCCTCAAGGTCGGCCTTTGATTCTCTTCCGTTTTCATTTTATTTAATTTTTCTCTCTTTTGGATAAAACCTGTAATTGCCGCTCGGTGGCATTTATCGCCTCTACCCGGATGACAGTTGTGTTATAATGAAATGGAGAGTGTCACTGTGGGATTGTTGGCCCTTGATGGTTTTAGTTTGAATGCAAATTACTTTGAGCCGCGGTCCTTTGGGGAGTTTCCCTTTGGTCCCCGCTGAGGTGATGGATGGGTGGGAGCGCTGCCGTCCTGGGAGACCAACTCGAGGGAGCTGACAGGAGATTAGGCTCCGCTTTTGCCGTAAGAACTAATAGAGGCACTTGGCCGCTCCAATTTCATCTCAAACAGCGTTCGCTCATTTCAGTTGGGCTGTCAGCTCTTTAGCAAATCCTCGTCTAAACACAGGGCTGAAATGAGACAGGAAAGTGTAACTTGGTCATTCATTTAGAGGATGGTGATGCCTTTTTGAAAAATATAAAAATCTATTTGGCCAGATCTTGAAATCTTCTTGTGTGTGACCCAGCCGCTTCTCTAACTTCTTTGGATAATAGCTTTTGTCAAGGTTATCAATCACTTTAGCGATGGAGAATATTTCCACTCCACAGTGTTTTCTTTCAGATGTCTGTCGCTCTTTTGCTGTTGGATCAAGACAGAACAGCAGTTTTACTTGCAGCCATTGAAATTCATCTCTGCTTTCAGTCAAATCGCAGTATCAGCATACTGAGGCAAAGGAAAATCAATAATGAGGCTCAAATCTAGCCTTGAGCTTTTCTGATTTGGCATTAATCTGTCGAGTCTTTTTCTTACTTAGCTGATCCTCGTCAAGGGATTAAATGGTTAAATTGTACTACTGCTTTTGAGATTAAGAAAGGAATTGACCGACTACGTTTGCTGTGCGTTTTTCTTTGTGTTATATGTTGTAATGAATGAGATGTTGTTGCTGAAGAGGGACGGTTTTGAATGCGAGTGTCTCTGCATCGTTTCTTCTTTAGTTTCTACCCAATTTGCTTAGAACCACATTGAGTTTACATGTTTTCTGAGCTTCTTTCCCATTCTGTCCTGTAGACAGAAAACAGTCGTTGTTTTCATGCTTTTTTTCTGCTTTCCTGTACTTTCTGCTTCAAAAGCAGGAACCATGCGGCCATGTCACTCTTGGCTCATTGAGTCTGGCGCATTTATTCATGTGCTGATCAGGGATTGAGCCAGCGGATAACTCCTCGGCCTTCCCACTCTCTCTCTTGCACGTCTTTAAAGTGCAGCAGAAATGATCGGCCCAGCTCCAGCCCCCCGTGTGGGACTGCCTGAACAATCAATTTTCAACAGGCATCTGGGCTGATGTGCCTCCTTTTAAAAAACCCAGGCGACCTGGGAAATCGTTTGAGCCGTTAAGTGCACAGGGAGGAAAAGAATGGTCCTGTAAGGTCACGGTTTAACGTTTTACCTGTGCTACAGGAGCTGCAGCAGTCGGTGTCACGGGAAGTATGTGCCGCATGCTCCCCTACCTCCACCGGATGGGTTGTTTTGTTCTTGAGTAAGCCAAGTATTTCTCTGGTGGCTTTGTGGAGTAGTTGGGGCAGACTGCTTTTCAAACTTGATGGACTAGTTGAGGCAGCGGCCGTGTTTGTCTCAGGTGAAGTTTGTGCTGACTTCTGCAGTCTGTTGACAAGAGCTGGCCTGGAGTTCTGCCTTCACCGTCTCAGGTCAAAATGATAAATAAGTGCAGTTGGCTGACGCAGTATGCCAGCAAAGGCTTTAAATTAAACAACGGAGACAGGTTCGTCCCTGAAAACAATACAATTCTGGCTTTGCTTTTTTTTTTTTTTTTTTTTTAACAATGTGTCACTGTGAAGACTTTACAATTTCCCACAACCATTATTTAACAATAAATGATTATATATTGAATTATGGAATGCTGACTGCACCACTGACATCCAGAAAGTATATTTAGTTCATTAAACCTCTTTTTTTTTTAACCAAAAAATGGGCAAAAAAAATCAAACTATTGGCAAGACTGATGTGAAAAAAACATTATTTTTTATCTCATATTTGATTAGAGTCCCACTTTGATCAGTTTTTGAGCTAATTTGAGAGTGTTCCCAGTGTTTTATTTTATTTTTTATGATTGTGCCGTTTCTAGCCTAATTTAAAAAATAAATAAATAAATAAAATAAAATAGGGTTTATTAGAAATTCGCCTCTGAGTTGTGGGGGGGGGCCCTTCTCCTTCCCATTGCTGAGAGCTCTCTGTTTACACATCTCTTCTGCTAGCTCACACCTGCATATCCAACCTAACATTAGGTACAACAAAAATGGCAAGCAATATTGGAGCTATCCAGCCGTCCAGTTTTGAGCCAGATGCCAGCTCAGACGAGAAAAGCGTCCTCCATCAACACCATCCAACACCAAAAACACAATTTTCATCAGAGTGGGCGTTTGAAAACAGAAGGTAGGATCTTTCAGAGCTTGGCAAACCCGGCCTGACGCTTTTGTAGAGTTAAAAAAAAAACAGACCTTTTGGAGCAAAGCACTAAAAGAAAGCAGTATATAACCTTGAATAATTCAAGTATTTCTGACACTGATGTGCAAACATTTCTTGTTATCACTGCCTTGCCCCGAAGCCAGTGTGGCAGAAGGAAAGTCTGCCCAAACACCCACTGCTCTCATTGTTTCAAAGCTACGCTAATCTGACATGACGGTAAATAAAACGCGAGCAACTGAACTGTAAACATAATGGGAACAAACAAAGAGCAACTCGCTACGACAGAAGCACCCCAGCTCCCAAGCTTTGCTGCTGCCTAGCTGTGCATTCGTGTGGGTTGCCTGACACAAAATGCACGTTTTATGTTGATAAATTACAGTTATCTCCAGTTAATGGTTACCCGCTGGTGCTAAATGGGAAGCGTGAACTTAAAATGTGGCGAGATGGTGCTGTAAATCTTGTGGAAATTTGCAGCAGTTCTTCAGAAGTGGTAAGGCATATTGTTTTGCAGGTTTAGTATGATAAGATGGCAACATACGTTCAGTATATTGGAATAAAATGCAAAAATAATCATTTGTCTTGGTGTCAGTGTCATTTCTTCTCACTTTATGCACATTTGAGCAAAATAACTCAACTTAACTGAGCCTAAGACTTTCCTGCTTGGTCCTCACCACGGTTTGCTTCCATGAATAGTCCGCCATCCATGTTTGGCAGCTGTGAAAGCTCACCTGAACAGTTTCCACGCAAGTGAACCCTGTTGGAACTTACCACAGTGTGAACTTTAACTGGCCATCCACAAGGGAGGTTTTGCAAGGTGTACGCATTAGGAATGTATAAAAAAAAGAGAAAAGCATTCCTTCACAGTCCTATTCACCCAGGGATACACACACTCACACACTGATGACGCCAACCTATAACCGCCCTGGAGCAATGTGGTGTTCAGTGTCTTGCCCAAGAGCACTTCAGCACATGGGAAAGGTGGGAACAGAACCTGTGACCCTCCGCTAGGAGGTTGACCGCTCTACCACGCCCAGTGTCAATCATGAAAAGGTTACAGAATGCCTCATCTGGTAGTGACTCTGGCTAAGACTATGGATGGATTCCCTCAATGAAGGAGCCGTTGTAACCGAATGGTTCCTTCTGTCCTGTCCAGCAAATGAAATAAAAACAATCAAAAAATTTCACAACATTTTAAGGCATTATGGCTGTTTAGTGAGGAAGTGAAACAAACCAAATGAAAGCTTACATTTTTGTTTGAGTCCCCATCCATCTAATCCAAGTCTGCTGGACTGTCCTAGTACATCCTACATTTTGACGTCCATGTTGTCATTAAAGATCATTTCACTCTGGGCCTTCTGTCGACCCATGGAACGACACATCCACTCATGAATGTCCTCAAGAATCTGCAGAAGGCAGTCAGATGAAAAAAATCAAAGGGGCTTCAATTCCACAGCAGTTTCTGTCCACCGTCATGAAACATCCCTCGTAGTGACACAGCACTCAGTCTCCCAGCATCCTCGGAGCTGATCTAAAGCTAGAACTGTCTTTTCTTTTTAATATATATATATATATATATATATATATATATATATATATATATATATAGTTTCTAATACTGGTTTGTTCCCTCCCCCCCCGCCTTCTCTCCAGTTTCCTCGCCCTGCCTTTGAGAGCTGGCTTGGTTCACGCTTGACACAAAAGGGGGTTTGTTTCATGAGATGTTTCCCTTTTTAAATGAGTGATGGTGTTCGCTCATTTAATATTCCGCGCTGATATCTCTCCGGGAGCCGACCGTGCTTCAAAGCAACGGCGTGGATGTAAATAGGAGTAAGTAGGGAGGGGGGCAGCAACGGTGCTGGTGGTTGAATGAAGGGGGGGGGCTGCTTAGAAAACACAAACACAGGTTTATTTATTTTCCCTGACGTATCTCTAAGCTCCCAGGGTGATGCAGCTCGGTGCAAAGCTCCTCTTCGCCCTCGTCCTGTGGAGACACACCAGCCAAATATGACTGATAACAGGTCAGCTCATATTTTCCCAGCGTGCCTTTCTTTTCCCCGCGACGAGCAACTTTGAAAAATAACTCAGAAGGGATTTCAGTGGTGCGCACACAAGCTTTTCACAGCAGACTTTGGGTTTGTCAGGTCTTCTTTATTCTTGGTAACATTGAGGTCATCTCCGCCTTTTCTTTTTTAGTTTGAGCTGTTTCACTCATGCTTAGGTAAATCAGATGTGCCAAAATTCTTCCTGCATTAGCCTCGTTTCACCTGCTTTGTCCGGATCTGGATATCAGCAGATAAAAAGGAGCATTGAGTCTTTTTTTAAATTGAGTTGAGTCCCTCCTCAAAGTGAGGAAAAAGCTTTCTGTTGCTGCCTTATCTGGAGCTGTAACTGCTGTAATTGACTAGGTGTGCATGCGTCAGCACGGCCCCCCTCTAAACCCTCGACATGCATACATTAAACCTTCTGCCGGTGTGGTGATCCAACTTAATCACCTGGCAGTAGGACTGTGGAAAGACAGGCATTTCAATGCAAAATGACGAAAGAAAACAACAAAAAGTTTTAAAAAATGTGCAAATGAATGCAGTGCAGCCCACTGGTTTAGCTTTCAAAAGACTGGAACATATTCACCACGCATTGGCACCCCCCTCACCACATAATATTTTGAACGGCGTTAATTTCCCTTCCAGTGCTTTTCCCATAGAAATCCCACTTGTTCTGACCAGATAAAACGTTAAACATCTCACACCTGTTCTGGTGTTTTAGTCATTTTTACTGTCCTGCTTAACCCTGACATTATTGGATTGAAGTCATTTCTTTCCACTGTCGCCCAGTGCATTCATTCTATGTTGCTGTTCTGCCCTTTTAACAGTTTCCCATTTTTTAATCGATGTCATGAACTGCTCCTTCTGTTTCTGTTTGTTTAATGTGCAAGTATTGTAAATTATTTATTTATTCACCTTTTAACGCCAGAGATGTTGCCAGCGACACCTAACTAAAGACATACGGACATACCATAACTCTTCACTTACACAGTCAACGGAAAACTGCTGATTCAGATGTGGAGAAAAGCAGCTTTTGTTAAGTGTTGCATGATGGTGAAAAGCCGCTTTTCTCCATGACAAAAATGAGCAAATTTATGTTAATTACACAAACACTTCATCAAGTGTCACATATCGGCGCATAGCTCCACATCAGAATCGGTTGGAATTACGATGATTGCGTAAACGAGTTACGACAGTAGAAAGAAAGTCAACACTAGAACTAAAGTTTATTCATAAAAGGGATAAAGTTTACAGTATAGAAGCCACTTTGAGGTGCTCAATAAACAAAGTGAAATTTGAATTTTACAATTGTCATGAAATCATCTGGTTTTGTGCTCGTAGGTAGATTTTTATGACCATATTATTTCTTTCTACAATTTATTTTTCAGCTATGAAAAAGAACTCCCTCGTGTTATTGCCAATTGGTTTGTTGCATATTTACAGCAAAAGGGCTTTAGGGGGTTAAGTTTGTAACTATTCTTTTAAAAGTGTGCATTTTGCCTGCAATCCTATTTATTTATTTATTTGCTTAAAAAGAAAAATCAGCTATTGCCCTCTGCGTCCATCAGTATAAGTATGTATACCAAGATCTCTGGGTTAAAATCAGACTTCCTTAGTAACCAATGCTAACATTTGCCACGCCCCTTTTGCTTTCATGTTGACATCAATATTACTGCGGATCGTTATTTAGGCGGCGATCAGATTCGATTCATAAAACAAGATCGAGTCCGATAAAACCACGATTCTTTCTATTTATTCAATAAGAACTCATTATATCATCATATGTATGTTTGTTTAATTGATGAAATCCATTGTTATGCAATGTTAGAGGGATAATTATGTAGCCTGAACTGTAGTTTTACTATACTTACTAGTATATGTGAAAAGATTGCAAATCAGTGATTTTAAAACTCACAATTATTTGTATCAGATATTTTGAAGAGGATGCGGTTATCAGAGTATTTGTGTACTTGTTCCAGCTCTACACATAAAATATGGGGGTTTTCACCTGTGTTTTGCAACCATAGGGCCTAAATCCTATAGTTACAAATGGGGAAACAAGGGTCAGTGATGGAATATTTGTATTTTTAATTTTTTTTTTTTAATTAAAGAACTTCATTTAAAACATGTCTTTTTTAAACTAGCTGTATTTGTGTTTTTCCATGTCAGGTTAGTTTTCACAAAATAAAAAGTCATCCTAACACATGTTCATCTCCCATGTTGTAGTTACAAAAGGAAAGAAAAAAAAGAGACATTTACTGTTCGTCTTTCCAGGTTAATGTTTAATGCATTAAATGCAAAGTGGTGGTTTTAAGGCAGAGAAAAGGCTGGCATGGTTCAGAAGTAAAAAAGAAAAGCTAGATAGATTTGGGTCACAGCTGACCTCATTCATATTACCAGTTGGCATTGACATTTTATCTGGGTTATTTTTTTTGTATTATTGTCCCTCGGAGGTAAATATTTCCAACTGCAGACCAGCTCTGCATGTGAAATGCCTGCCCTATCCCCCATTTTCCCTCTCTTCTTCCTCACGTTCCGTCTTCCAGCTGAACGACTTCTGCCAGGGGTTTCCACATGGGAGCTTTCCCTCTGCCAGCACACGTCTGTCTTGGCTCTGGCGCTGCGGGTGGAACTAACCAGTCAGGAATTCGGATGGGGGGCTTTGTTACCGGTAAAGCGATCAGGACGGGCCGTTTTGTACTTCCCGTTTGTGCCGCGAAGATGCCAAATGTCACGTTGGGCCAGAGCGGCAGAGGGGTTGGGCGGGGGCCACGTGTTGACCATATGAGCTCCAACATTTGTGCGGCGATAAGTTATGCAGATACAAGTGGTTGCAGGAACACCCACTCAGTGACCCCATACCGCGGTAGCTCTCAGCCGCACAGAGTGAACCGTGTCTTTGCTTATCCTCACTCCAGTCGCATTTCTTCTCCTCACTTCATTTTCTGCTCGCATCCCATCGAGCTCCAGTAAATATTTATGCGATATGGATGCAGGGACCTGTAATCGTTCCCAGCGTTCTGTTCTCCCTTTGTTAGCATTATAAAATGGAAAGTCAAAAGAAATGGAAGCTAAAGAGAAACAAATGTCTTGGAAAGTTGATACAGATGTTCTTTAATACAGCAGCGAGACTACTCAACCCCCCCCATTTCTTCATCTCACAGCCTGCAGACTCATAGCCCTCAGGCTGCAGATTTTCAAACTGTTTTGCTGAATGGATTTAAAGATAGTGCCTTCCCTCTTAAGTTCTGTGGGGGAATAACAAATTCGAAAAGGAAAAGAAGAACGACAGAGTTGAGATTTACATGCAGACCCTGCAGGAGTTGAGAGTCAGCACGCCGCTCCAGCATAAAGCTACACGCCGAGGGGGGATTCTGCTTTGTCCTGAAATAGTGTTCTTGGCTTCAGTTCTGACTAGAACTTGCTCCCTGGAAGGAAAGGACTTGTGCAAATAAAAGTTCATTAAATTTTTTCCAGCTCATTAGGCCTTTTTTTTTTTTTTTTTTAGTCAGTGTCGAAAGCCAACAAACTCCCCATCACGCCGACTCCATTAAGGCCAACTTCAAACACGCCGCTCGCTTTAAAAACTGTAAAGATTCGACAACATGTGACGAAAAAAGCAAATTGATTTAAAAGCTCTAGAATGTGCTAAAGATCACATTGTCTGTTAGACTAATTTAATTGAGGCTGACTTTAATTTGAGTAATGAAGTTCAATTAGATCCTTAACGCCCAGTGGGTCCTGGCTGAGATGGAATGGAGCATCTTCCCTTAGCTGATGGCAGAACAGACTTTCATTTTTCCTGAATATATTTTTGTTGAAATGATAAAAAAAATGAAAAGAAAAAGATGACTCTGGTTTGAGATTTGAAGGTTAAACCGTAAAGTTTTTCCAGCTTTGTTTCTTGTTCCCTCCACTTCCGGGTCTCTTTTACCCCGCTGATCATTCTCCCCCCGCTGATCCTTCATGACTGGCGGGGGGGTGTGTGTGTTTGTTTTTGCTGGGAAGGCCCGGGAAGTGGTGCACTGATGCATAAACACACATGTGTGTGTGCGCATGGCTGAGCTTGAGGCAGAGGGCGCTTGGAGTTGTCGACTCCGCTCCACCCCCCCCCCCCCCCCCCCGATCCTGACCCACTTTTTTTTTTCTCCCCCCCCCCTCTGCTCGTCGCTCCCCCTGTAATTGCCGCCCGCCGCACTGAGGCCATCTGCTCGACTGAGGCCTGTCGCCATGGAGATGCTGGGGAGCTTTACGGATTTGCTGTAGTCTGACCACCAGGGGAATGGAGGTCAGGGGATGGGGGTAGGGTTCTGGACGCTCGTAGGCGCTCTAAAGCGCTGTTATTGACAGTGCAGCAGTGAACCTCTGCAAAGCATCAACATTCAGTCGATTTCTTTTG
The DNA here is from genome assembly GCA_023969325.1 of Oryzias curvinotus. Classification (NCBI taxonomy): domain Eukaryota; kingdom Metazoa; phylum Chordata; class Actinopteri; order Beloniformes; family Adrianichthyidae; genus Oryzias; species Oryzias curvinotus. The sequence continues at coordinate 9,451,430 of CM043718.1, read as the reverse complement.
AGCAGAAATGAAACTCTGCTAACCGTCTTTCCACAGCTATTAGTTTTTCACACCTTCTGACTTGCAGAGCACCTTAGTTTTGCAATTTAGCCTAAAGCGTGAAAATAATCAATTACACAGTGACATTTGACACCAAGACAAGCCGGAAACTAGAAAAATGGTTGAACTTGATTGTGCAAGGTTGGTTTTTCTCAAAGTTACTTTAAAGTCCCACTCCAATCATCTTTTAAGCTATTTCAAAAGTGTTCTTATTTTACTTATGATAACTGTATTTTTCAGGCTATAAGTCGCTCCCTGAGAATAAATCACAGAAGCCATAAAATGCATATTATTAAAGAAGACAAAAAATCATGTATAAGCTGCACTTTTGGGAGACATTTATTTTTAAATATGCAGGATCTCTAAGGCAAATCATAAAAACGGAATAGATAACAATAATAGACGGAATATGTCCACACATCACTACTGTGACCTTTTGCTTCATGAAACATATGAAGCAACACGTACACAATTTTTCAGATAACCAAAACATAAAGATCCAACTAACAAGTCAACTGAACGCTTCTTATCGCTTTTAATCACTAAATTTTGTTGAATTCTCAATCCTGTATATCAATCGAACCAAAGACAACTAAGACTGAGTGGTGTTTCTTCTACTGCTTTGCTGTTAGAAGCAAATAGTGATATACACACCTGCAGTGGCCTTTAGTAGTTGCTGCTATTTATAATTAAAAAAAAAATCACATATAAGTCGCACCTGAATATAGGTCACATGTGTGTTGCACTAGTAGGGCAGTCGACTTCTGATTGCATTGCAGGTTTGATTCCCACCTTGCCTGCCCATGTGTCCAAGTGTCCTTGGGCAAGACACTGAACCCCACCTTGCATCTGGTGGAAGATTGATGCCAGTGTTCGGCAGCGGAACCGCCAGCAGTGTGTGAATGGGTGAATGGGACTATAAAGCGCTCTGGGCTTTCGAGGAAAGTGGAAAAGCGCGGCAGCACTTCATTAGAAATTCACCTCGGAGTTGTGGGCGGGACTGTTGGGGCGGATCAACCCCATCCCCACTTCCTGTCACCACCTGTTTACATGCCGTTCCACTACCCCAACCTAACATTAGCGGTGCAGCAAAAATGGAGAGCAATATTGGACAGGACAGTTTTGAGCCACTTGACAGCTCAGACGAGGAAAACAAAAACGAACGCCGATCTAGTCGTCTACAAGTGAATCGGAATGGAGCAGAGCGGTGAGCTTATGGCCCGTCCGGCGTATTTTCTACAACACAAAAAATTGAATTTTATTTATCTGCTCCTGATTTACATCTATCTGAATAAATACATATTCATAAATACTTTTTAAGCTTGATTTTCTTAATATATGTCCTCTCATTTAAAACACATTTTGCATCGACGCAGTCTTTAATGCTACGGATTTTACATCGCCTTTTTGCTGTGAAGGCATTTTTAAAACAAAAGGCTATTTGTTTGTGTTAACATTACAGTGTTGCGTCAGCCAGATGTATACTTAGCATCATGTGCTTGCTCCGGTCTTACTACACGGGCTGCCTTTTTATCCTTTCCAGTGCCTTTGTGTGTTTTGCAGCTCCTGCTTATTTCCTTTCCAATGACACGCCTGAGTGAGGAAGCAGTTGTGCTATGTTTCCAATTAACACTCAGACGAATTTCAGAGCCTTGGACTGCACATCTCAGTCAATCTGCCGGGGACATTTCCATCAGGCCCTGCAGTTCGAGTTGTTTTAGCATTCCGAAATATTCCATTCCCAGCTTCACATGATCATTTGAGCAAATGCGAGGGTTTTAATTCAGCTAATGTTTAACTCAAACATCTTTAATGGAGTCAGGGTATTGACTTGTTGGCACATAACCACGCTGAGCTTTGGGAGACACTTTATATTTACTCCTCAGCTAAAGGTCAATATTGGGAGCTGTCATTTCTGTAGTGCCATTTATAGGTCAATACCTCATTAGTAATCAGGTGGAGTTTGGATCAACAGAGCCGCTGTCCTGCCTCTGTCGCTGAGCCCCCTTTTGTCCTGAGCATGGCAGCTTCTACTGGTAATCTGTTTTATCAGTCACAATGGAAAAATGGATTTCTCAAAACAAGTAAAACATATAGAAGGTCTATTGGTCTAGAGATTGCAAATATCATGCCCAAGTTTTGGTCAAATTAGAGTTTTATGTCCGTACAGTATGTGTATTTTTCCCCCCAGTATATCCTATTTTAGGTGCGAACAGTCCAACCATCCTCATTTATAGACCACGATCATCTTCAAATAAGACTAAAATAACACATTCTTAATATTAATGTTATGAGTCCAAAATTGTTCTAGTTTCTCCAAATCAAGTAAGGTCACATGAAATGACGATTGTCAATCGAGTTTCGGGCAGATGACTCGTAGCAGTGTTTCTTAGCTAATACCCTAGGGCGGTTCAGTCAATTAACTCACCTGCTCAGCGTTCTATTTAAGCCAGGTGCGCAGGCGTTCATTCTCTTTCTTACCTTCAGCGCTCATTCTTCGCCGTTCCCCGTGCTCGCGGATCCGGCGGATCTCCTTTTCTTCGACGTCTTGCTGTGTTCCCCCCGTCCTTTGGATGGATGATCCCCGTTTCTGATGTGGGTTTTCCGTTTTCGCCGCGTTTGCTCCTTTTTGCGGATCTCGCCGGGCAGCTAGCGGCTCTCGCCGGGCGGCTAACGGCGCCCAGCGCGTTCGTTTCGCCGCGGTCGCGTGCATCTGCAGGGGGTGCGCTTTCCGCGGTGTTCGGGTTGTCCGTGGGCCCGGATCTGGAGCTGTCCGGGTCTATCGTCTGCCGTGGTCGGACGGTCTTCTAAGGTGAGCAGCGTGCGGATTTTCCTGTGTGGTTTTTCTGGGCTGAGTCTTGTTTTGTTTACTTCCGTGTATGGTGACGTCGCGCCCCTAAGGACCCTGGGAATTGTAGTTTTTGTGACTCGTGGTTTGTTCATGGGGCCTTTCTGATTCATTTTCTGCTGTTATTCTGCGTCGTCCGATTATTGTTTCAGGGGTTGTGGGGTCTTTTCTGTGGTTGTGACGGCTGGCGGTCCTCGTCTGGCCTGGTTTTTCATGCTGGCTGAATCATTTGTGGTTTTTTGCATTTTCTTTGTTGCTGTGTTTTTTTTTTTTTTTCTTTAGGTGCTGATGGTGACTCTTGACTATCTTTGATTAGATGCTGGCTTTATTATTATGGCGGTTCTTTTGTTTATTTTCTTCGTTGTTGTAGCTGCTGGTTGGTCTGAATGTGAATTGGTCTCTCTTGGACCTGTCGCTCCTCTGTGGACAAATTCCTTATGCTTGGTCTCTTTATGCAACGTCTTTGGCTCATTTTAATCGCTCCTTCGTTGCCCCCGCACGTTCTGCCTCTGGTTCTGCTTCGCCTGTTTTTTCCCCGCTCTGTGTACCCAGTGGGTCCTGCCCTGGCTCGGGGACTTGCGTCGGTCGCATTAGTGAGTATGTCAGTCTCGTCGTGTTTTTTCTCGGCTGGACAGTTAATTTGTTATTCTCTCTCTGGTTTGGTCGGGAGGTTTGTGGGGGCTGTGTGATGGCTTTTTTCCGGGGCATCGTTTTCAAAGCCACCACTGAGGGTGGCCCCTTCGACGTGTTCAGGTTCTCGTGACGTGATCTGGACCCGTTGGCGCCTCACAGTTCATCTTTCTGGGCATCAGTGGCTAGTTCCTCATGCGCCTTCAGGATTAGTATATATTTTCTTCAGCTGCCCAGGCTGTCTCCGCGATTTTCTTTCGAGCACAATATAGGCTGTGGATGTCTTATCGCTGAGGTTCTCCCTGTTCTGCCTCTATGCCTCTCGGCGTCTTTTGGCATTCAGTTGGCGCTCGACACGTTTGCCGGTTTACTTTTCAGCTGCCGTGGCAGTCCTCATACCTTCCAAATTCTTAGCAGAAGCTCTGTAATGTTTATTTGTAGGCGATGGGTCCCCCTCATTTTGCGGGTTATTGATGGTTTTCCTCTGTATCCCTGGTCTTTTGGATCTCTGTGGGGGGGGGGGGGGGGGGGGGGGGGGGGGGGGGGGGTTATTTTCAAATCTGGGTTCCACGTTGTCTGTACTGTATGGTCATCCGCCCTTCCGGATTTATTTTCTTCTATGGATCGGATGGTTCATTGCTGCTTGTCTCTCCCCATTATGTCGTCTGTGGTTGTTGTGCAGCGTGTTGTTTATTCATTGTTTGGTTTGAATATGATTTGTCGATGATTGGGCCACCTGACGTTTGCTGTGGCTTTGGTCCTATGGTCATCCGTTCATCTTGTGTTCTTGTTCTGGGTAGTTCCGTCCTGGGCCCAGTGTTCCTGTTCTGGATTTCGTGTCTTGCGTTTGTTCCTTCCCTCTCTATGCTTGACATAGTTCTGTTATGATGCCTGTCGTGTCTTCAGGCTCCCTCCACTTGTTCTTCTGAGGCTGTGCCTTCTGGTTTGGGGGAAAGGATTTAAGAGTGGTTTGTGTTTGTCCGGCCGCCAGAATCTACAGCTCTAATGATTTATAAGGTGTCGTCCGGCTATTTCATCCTTGGAGATTATATTAAGGCTGTTTCAATAGTGAATGATAGTATTGTGTCATCGGTTGACTTGGTTAATGTTTAAATACCACCTTGAGCAATTTCTACCCTGACCGTAGGAGTATATCACTTGTGCTCTCAAGCTTGGTTCAAGAGTTAAATCTTGTGTTCACAAGTCGGTCTTCTATCTTCCTTGCTTAAGCAGATGACAGTCTGCTAGATGCTTCCCCATTAGTGGCTTGTTATACTCCGCCTCTAAATGCTTCAGGTTCAGTCTAGAAAAGAATGCTATCAAAACCTATGATCCCTCATGGCTCTTAAGTTCTCTTTTTCAGTATCCAGACGCCCTTGGCTACTTACAATTTCAGTGGCCTGTACTTGTTGTCAACCAATTTGAGGACCACTAATATCAAGTACAAAGCATAAAATCCAGCCAAGCTGTAATCCTTTGCTGCGTGGGATGTTGATCTTCCTCATCTACAATCTCCTCGGCTGCTCTTCCCATCACCTACTCCTCGATGGCCTCCTGAAGGTGCGTCCCTCTGAAACTGTCAAAGGTTACTTTTCTTATCTTTGGGATATATAAATTTGGTGTTAAGACTTTGTGCAGGTTATATAGTTCACTATCATTTCACTGTTGGAATTTATAATTATGATGGTTTCTAGGGTGCGATAAATCCACAATGGGTCTTTACCTTAACTATCTACTAAATTTCACTTCTTAGATTTGTTCTTTAGAAGCACTGTTATTTCATTTATCTCAAGCATTTTGAATCTGATCGGTATCTGGGATTTTATATATTCTTGTCAAGACTAATACTGCTTTGTTTTATCTATGCACCACATCCTGAGCTTGCACACCCCTACGCCCCGATCAGCTTCTCCGTTTCCAGGAAGTGATGTCTCCCCTGCATTCCTTGATCTGGTGCTGCACCGATGACTGCTCAACGTACCTATTGCTGCACTGAAAGTGACGGGGCGGTGGACCTCCTCTGCATTCCAATGACACTTCTGACTGAATTAATCAATCAATGTCAACAGCAGATTCTTCGATTATAGATGTTACAGAAAAATTATAGCCAGGTGGAAGCCTCAAAATTTAGGATGTTCTAAGCTGTATCATTGTATGCGCTGGAGCTTGGTTCTTAAGCCAATTTTGTAGTATGCCAATGAAGCATGGTACTTATGGGCGTCGACGCTTAGTAATTATGGGCGTTGAACTCGTCTTACTGTTGGATGGGCTCTCCATTGAATATGTTCCTTGAGCGCTTATAGTTGTTATGCCAAATGGAGAAAATTATGGCTATTAAGCTCGTTCGTTGTACTGTCATTGGGAGCTTCAAAATAATGGATGGACTTAAGCTCGTGTATATCAGTTGCCTCAATGGAAGAAGTTATGGCCATAAAGCTTGTTCTTCGCTTACTAGAATTCGATTAATGGCTGTTCAGCTTGTCTTACTGCGCCATCGGAAGCTTTGGTTTGGATGTTAAGTTAGTGTATCATACGGGTCGTTTGGCGGTTTAAATTTTAGTTCTGCACGGCGTTTTGTTTTGGGGAAGTGAGCTACGTTCTAAGATCAGGTATGAGTAATTTTATGTTGGCTCCCCTTCATTCTTCCCTCTCTCTTCAGATAGTATGCTCCCCGTGAACGGGAGCGGCCCAACGGTCAATGTACCGGGTAAACACATAGCAGATACATGAGATAGTATGTTCCCTTCGTAGAGTGGTTCTCGAAGGGAGCGGCCAACGGTCAATGTACCGGGTAAACACATAGCAGATACACTAGATAGAATGTTCCCTTCGTAGAGTGGTTCTCGAAGGGAGCGGCCAACGGTCAATGTACCGGGTAAACACATAGCAGATACACTAGATAGTATGTTCCCTTCGTAGAGTGGTTCTCGAAGGGAGCGGCCAACGGTCAATGTACCGGGTAAACACATAGCAGATACACTAGATAGAATGTTCCCTTCGTAGAGTGGTTCTCGAAGGGAGCGGCCCAACGGTCAATGGTGCCGGGTAAACACATAGCAGATACACTAGATAGTATGTTCCCTTCGTAGAGTGGTTCTCGAAGGGAGCGGCCCAACGGTCAATGGTACCGGGTAAACACATAGCAGTCATACTGGAAAATGAAATGAAATGAAGTGAAAATGGAATGCCGCCGAAAACACACCTCATCTTATTTACACACTGATTATACATTCACATTCACATTTTCTTCTTCTTCTTCTTCTTCTGGATGATCTTTGTGTTGGGGGTTTTGTTACCCAAAAAGTTTTATGGAAATCTCTCATGGAATTGAACGGAGCCTTATGCCAAACCAAAAGTTGTGAATGCCAACTAAAGTATGTGGAAAATGTCAAATATTTCTTACTGCAAGAGTTGTCTGACTGAAATGACGATTGTCAATCGAGTTTCGGGCAGATGACTCGTAGCAGTGTTTCTTAGCTAATACCCTAGGGCGGTTCAGTCAATTAACTCACCTGCTCAGCGTTCTATTTAAGCCAGGTGCGCAGGCGTTCATTCTCTTTCTTACCTTCAGCGCTCATTCTTCGCCCCGCCCTCCTCCCCGGCTTCCACCTGTGGGCTCCGTAAAAGGGGGGTTTTGTTACCCAAAAAGTTTTATGGAAATCTCTCATGGAATTGAACGGAGCCTTATGCCAAACCAAAAGTTGTGAATGCCAACTAAAGTATGTGGAAAATGTCAAATATTTCTTACTGCAAGAGTTGTCTGACTGAAACAAAACTACTCACCATCCCAAATAAAACCTCTGCCAAAAATATATATATAAAGTAAAAAGAAAAATGGTTTCATTAGATATGTTGCTCAGAATTAGATGTTTTCTAGATCAGATGATTTAACAAGATGTTACCCCCCCTCCCTGCCCCCCAATTAGGTTAAAGTTCAACCTAACATATGATCTCTCCATAAAGGGCAGAACAACATTGACTTTTCTAATGTTCTATTATTATTGTTATATCATCACTGTTAACATTCCTGCATGTTTACCTCCCAGCTTCATAACTTAAGGTTTTGACAGAATGACCAAAATGAAACCTAATAGGAATTCTAAGCAATTCTAGTTTCTACATCGTCTCAGCAAAATACATGTGGGGATAACTATAACTGCAAAGCACTGTGTCATATTTTGGTGCTATGGGGTGAAGTTTCAGTGAAATCTGGGGGTAAGTGAAGAGTCAGGCGGCAGGAATAAGTTAGAGCTTCTGATTGTACAAAAACACCATCGGTTGGTATTCAAATCATGATCCACGCTTAAAACCATAAAGGGACCCATCGTCTACGGTGAACGGGACTCGGCTTTGACCTTTGGAAATGAAGAGTCCAGGAAATAATCATCAAATATTTCTTTTTTCCTGTCTTGTTGTGTTGAGAGGGGGAGTTTAGTCATGTCCAATATCAAGGGAAATATCTAGATTGAAGTTATGCAGAAATGAACTTTCATGACGACATGCACCTCTCCCAGCAACTTCTGCTACTCTGTGTTTAAAGGGTGTTTCAGGCTGCTTAACAAGTCAGCTTGTCAGTAAGCGCTGACGTTGATGCTGTCAACATCTGCATAAACGTCTTAGACAGCCTTTTTTTTTCCCTCTTCACCAACCTGTGATGGAGTAATACAGGAGCCCGTGACAGCAGAAAAGGTAGTTCTGTCAGTTTAAACTTCACTGAGTTCTTGATCTTTGAGCTGGCCGAGTGTACACCCACAGCTGAAGCTAACAAGACAATGCAGCCAAGTGCCTGTAATTGGACCCGGTTCTTCCCAACAGTCTGAAAACATGGAGAGACCCGTCCATCAGCCGGCTCTTCAGTCAAGAGCGTGACATTGCGTGCTGGTTGTGCTGTATCTGCCGCAGTGCCCTTGGTCCTATCACAGCTTATCCGGCATCTGCTGTGCAGAGGCGGGATGAGAACGGGTGTGATCTCTGAACAGCACACCAGATTATGTGCTTGGAGAGATTAATCAAATTGTGTGATGTTATGCTGTGAAAGATTGACCAACTTCGGTTTCATCCAGTCAGTAGTGCCAAGATTTTCACCTCAAAGATGGGTTGAAGGTTGTTTGAGTGTCCCTGCAGCTGCCGTACATCATACGCACTGCTGTGTTTACGGGCTGTGGACGGTCTTTATCTAGGGTTGTCCTACACACTGTAACACACTGTTACTGTTCATGAACTTTAACTACAGCCAGACTCTTTATAGGCCTAATATTTGTTCAAGAGAGTGCTGTCTTTGTTTATGTCTGCTCTCGAGGAAGTAAGGAACAACATATCTAAGACCTGTTTTTCTAAAAAGCCACTATGCACTGCGGACTAGACTACAGGTACATAATAAACTAATCAATGAACCCATTTGTGGAGTGTCTCAAATGATTGGGTTTGACCAACCGGACCTCCAGCCTGACTACTACCATCTACAAACAATTCAGCGTTGGTGACATAGGACTTGAGAAACTAGTTTTAACATCATTCCAGTGGATGTTAAGCTATACTGGGGAATTTTTTAGGCTGATGAAATAATTTGACCCAGGAGCCTCAAAAGTAGCTGGAATCAGGCAAAAATGTTGCCGTCTGTGATGACCAATGAAAGCTTCATTTAGTACCTCGGAGGTAATAATCAGTATTTGCTGGGACTGAAATAACACTTGCCACTCACTAGTATTTTTTTTTAAGTATGGCAAGAAAATGTTTGCGCTAAATAAGTTGTGTTTATTAGCCCTCCTTTAGTTTATAATAATAGCCCTCCTATTATAGTTTAGTTTATTTATTCTTTAATGCTTCTCCTCTATCGTGCGCATGCCAGGTACACACACATGCGCATGCTTTAACATAGCAACTCTGTCAGGTCACATGACTTGACAGAGTTGCTCTGTTTAAAGCCTATGTAGCTATCACCAGTGCTAACATTAGCGGTCATCCAGAGAAATTCAGGAAAAAGACTTTATAACAAGTAATTTGCACTTCAGTTAAAGACAAAGCAATCATTTTTGCACTTTATTTGAAAGGTAAAGTATTTTTATTTTATTTTATTGTTTCACGCATCACATTTATTGACAAAATGTACTTGTTACATTGCTATGTCTTAATAAATAGATGTTTTGACATTTGTTGCTGGTCTTTACTAGTCATAGAGGTATAGCAAAGCATAAAAAAAGCCAAAAATGAAAGCTTGTAAAAATGAGTTTTTACAAGCTTTTGTTCATTTTCATCATAGGCAACATTAGTACTATAAATTTCTTGGATTCAATCAGAGCTATTCAGTGTTACTTTATATATATATATAGTGAATAGCTCTCTATATATACCAGCACTCAGATCATAAAAACTCATTATCGTGCATCACTAGACTAAACTTGAACTATAACTTATACTGATCAATGTCTGCTTCATCTGTGTCCCATTTGTCTGTCAATGTGTAGACCTGATATAAGAAATTGTTGAGCAATTGAAGGTATGTAAATGTGCCTAAATATACTATTTTCTTCATAAACAGTGATGGATGAAACCTTTGAAAATGATTTTTTTCATGCATGCGTATCTGTTAGACCTGCTGGACTGCCACCTGTGAGCGTTCATGGTTGTAGCCAGAGCAGATGGGAGCCTTCCTTCTCCAGTGTAAAAGCTCAAAGCTTGTAAAACAGCAAGATGAGACGGAGGAACACTGGTTCAACCAGAACAGTTTGGCAGCATTTGAGCTTGTAAAATGAATTTACAGTGGAAGCAATATCAGAGTTTTAAAGCGTGTGCAATCGTTTAGACACAATTTTAAAACTGTCTGGATACAAACCTGCAGCTGACTTCAAGTTGTTAGCATCCGTGATAATCTTTATGACCAAAATATGAACAGTTTTAGAAATATTGGGTTTTATTTTTTTAAAACCATTTAATTTGAGTACAAATCCTACTATTGTAAGATAATTATATTTAAACATTGTTAAAATAGATAGTTTGATCCAAAAATATAATAATATTGCCATGTTCTAACTAATCCAATAAATAAGAATTTTATTTTTAATTTTAGGCTTTTCATCTTCTTCTGCAAGTAAGGCTGCTCAAAAGTCTGCAGGAAAAAATGCAAATCCGTTTAAGGAACAGCGGGAAGAAGAAAGGTGATTGAATATTCAGCACAATGCCATACCTTCCACCACTCCTCTGAATATTTATTTATTTACCCCCTGATGCCATTTCGCTTTTCCCAATCCCCGAAGAGAAAAATGCATTAAGCCACTCACTGTATTTACTTTGTCAGATTGATGTTGATGTGTGAGGGCAGGCCAGAAATGGAGGATGGGAAATTGATCATTGGCGAATGAGTGTCAGGGGATTCTTGACATCCAGCAACTGCTTATGGGGCAGCCGCTGGTCATCGTCCTTGAACTGGAAGGTGGGTGGGATGATCACCCGTTCTTTCATGTGTCTTTGAGCAAAACTCCAAATCCCACTTTGCTGCAGGCACAAAGGCGTTTCCAGAAAGCTTCATATCTATATTTGTGCAAAAATGAATTTGCATTTTGCACTTTGAGCTAAAAACCATCAAACACACAAGTGTTACCATCTGAGAATAAATTCTTTACTTCTCTTCAAACACTATTTTGGCAACACTTTTGACTAGATTAACCCAAAAAATAAAAAGGCAATTCCTTGACATGATTTGGGATTAGCTGGAACACAATTTGACGTTATCAGTTACAATCAGCAGAACATCAACCAAAGTGATGGAAACCACTTGGTTCCAACAAGCTGCGAGGATTTTCACAGTGAAAGTGAGTGTCTAAGCAACTGAACCCAAGCAGTGGCATTTTAAGTGAAATAGCAAAACGGATAACAGTGGATTAGGAATTATTTCCATACAGGGTCGTTTGTTTGACAGTATGACTTAAGGCTCTTTTGTGTAGGTAATCCTCAGTTGGCTGCTCCACTACTTTGATTAAGAAAATCTATCAATGTGTTCCTTAGTGGCAAAAGTTAAAAAGTAAATAGTGGGAGGATTGGGCCATTCTGTTTGATGACTTTGTTGGATTTCACTAGTTTTCTTGGTTTTGTCATATTTGGTGCATTTTCCACCTATCAGTGTCACACCAGGTTCAAGTCACTAATCAACCTTCAATTAGGTTCATCATCCTCAGCTTGTTTAGGTGTCTGCTTTTCAGTTCACTCTGGTTAGATCATCTGCTTTGTCACGCCTGTTGGTGCTCCCTTGGTTCATGGTTTTTGCTGTTTAAGTTGACCCATTAAATGTCTATGTTTGGTCTCTGACGTTTTGGGTTGTTCACCACCAGTTCCTGACAAATCTCACTTTAAAAATCATCTAAAGTACAAAGAAAAGAAACAGCCACTTCGTGGTTTGGTTGATTTTGAGAAAAGCTTGGAAAAGTGTTAAGCATAGTGAAGTTAAGACAACTTGAAAAATGGTAAAATATCTTGAATGTCTAAAAACAAGGTTTATTGATCGTTCTTTGGAGCCAATTGGAGTCTTTTATTCTGTTTTTTCTTGCCTTTTTCTTCATCTGACTGGTAGAACATATGTAATCCAGGTCAATCAGTGGTAAAGTCCAGACTAAAAGCATTTTTTTAAATGATCTTTGCTCTTTTTTTTGCTTCCAAACAAGCGGTTAAGTTTTCAGATGGTTTGGTCTTGTTTACTTAGGCCCCCTGTCAAGAGTGTTGCATACCAAACCAAACTAAGAATGGAGAAGTGTTGGACAAAGTTACATTTTTGTGCCCTTGTATTTTTTTTTTATTCAGGGTCCAGTTTCTCCAGTAAAATATCCTTTTATCCCTTTTTTCTGCTTAGATGACCTTTACACTCTTTCTCCAATAACAGCCTTGACTGCTGGTGATTTAAGGGTTACTCATCATTCAACCTCACTTCTCTATTCAATTTCCACAAAGTTTTCTTTCTGCAAATCTATTAACATTTTTTAAAGAGAACCAACTGCCATTAAAGGCTGTGTTATGTTCAGAAATGAAGGCATTTCAAGGATGGGTGGCAGGATCTCCCAGCCATGAATAAGCCCTTTGTGTTGCATGTTTAGGCTCATTTGTTTGGCTCATTATGTAGACAGTTTTTGAATTTCATGCAGTTGATGTGAAAGTACACGTTATAAATAATGAGAGGATTACAGGCATTACAGGTCCATGATGATGCCAGTTCTTTTTTTTTTTTTTTTCTTTTGGTCTGCACAACTGCTGACTGTTCCGTCCATCTTTGTGGACTTTCAATAACTTGCTTCTAATTTTTAGACCTCCATTCGCCGCATGTTTCCCTGCAAAGTCATTATTTCAAATAAAAGCTGATTTTAAACAAAACAAAAAAAAAAAGCATTGATATTACGGATTTCTCAGGCACAAATCTCAAAAGTTTGAAATCAAAATCATGATCTGCCCTTTTTTTCCAGGAAAAGCAGACAGCTGAAGAGACTTTCTGTATAAGTTCATTTAGAGGATTCGTTCGATTTAGTCAATTAAAATTCTTGGCTAGCAATGTCTTTTCGATTATTCCGTACCCTGGCTTGAACCCTAGATATACGATTAATATTTATAGAGACTGTCAGGCTCCATCAGCCTAATATGAATCAACAAGACCTCAAAACTCAACAGCCAGTGGATGGGCTTATAAATCAGAGAAAAAAAATCCCGCCAAGATGAATCAAAGGAATCTCATTTGAAACGTGTAACCTTTCTGCACGGAGAAACACTTTGTGATTTATTAGTAAAAGCTGTTTACGCTTCCTCCTTCTATTATGTGTTTTAAATATTGGAGGAAATGAATATGTCAAAGGAAGAGAATGAGCTCAGGCGGCATGACCTCAGCTCATGCATCACAATAGAGAGTGTGCAGGCTTTTTCTTTCATGCAAATCTGCCTCAAACACGCGGGTGAGGTAATGCTGTACTCCCTTGTGCATCCTGCATGTGTTTTAGAGTATTTTTAGTAGCGTTCTGCACTCTGTGTTTCCAACGCGATGTGTCAGGACGGCAGCGTGTTCAGGATTCAGATGGTCCTCAGTGGTTTGCCCACAGCTCTGCAGAAGGGATGTGTTTGTGCCCGCGCAGTGCCGGGAGGGGTCACGTGCTGACCTCATTGTCTGCACGAGTAAGTGCACGGTGCAGCATCAGTGCACAGCTCTGCTGCACGTAATGAGACAGCGACTTATCGCGCTACTTAGAACTAATTGATTGATTTGCCTGGCAGAATTTTTTTATTTTTTATTTTTTTAGCTTTATCCGCTCAAGTCTGTCAAAAGCTGGTGGGAGATGAAAACTGAGTCCTTTGAAAAATGGAAAGATTTAATATTTTTATCCCTAGAAAGGAAGTGACACGCTTTATTACTTTTTGCCTCTCCGCCCCCGCCCGTCCCTTCTGCTTCAGAGCTGCTGTGGCAAAACGAAGAAAATCCTTTATCTTGGTAATCACAGAGGTTAATGTCTTATTTACAGGCTGCAGATCTCACAGGTTACATCTAGTAACATTTCTTTTAACATGCCTGGTGAAAATTAATTTTGAGTATGAACCCCCCCATGATGAAATCACAGCTGGAGGAACTGTCAAAAAAAAAAGAATGGGAAATAAAACTTTTGTTTGAGCGATATTCACGAAATTTCACATGTCACAAGGTTAAGTCTACAACTACAATCAAAGTTTTGCTGACCTTTGACCTTGGCCGTAGGTCGATTTGGATCTGTGACCTCATAACCCGTCGACCATCATTGGGAAGCTACTTAGGGGGAAAAAATGTTGGTTTCAAAGTTTATAGGTCTTGAATGGTGTTCGAAAAGCGGCGTTTTCCTGTTGCCTACATATTTTCTTACCAGAATATTGTGAAAATGCAATGCATGCGTATTAGGCTGAATGAAACGAAATGATGTCCGACATGAGCATATTAGGAATGCGGCTGTGGTTAACAGAAAACCCCGGTTGCCAAGGAAAAAAAAAAAAAAGTACTTTTCCCGATTCCTCTAAAAATTCCTTCGACCTGTTCGTCTCTCCCAGGTGACCAAAAAGTCTGATAGTTACCATGAAGATAAAACGAACAGAAAAAGGTGCCATTTAGAAAAATAGTGGTTGGTTTTATGAATTTGTCACATGCAGCTCTGACCAAGCTGGCAGGGCCAGAAGAGGGGGAGTGAGGGGTCTACTTAAGCAAAGGTGACTGTAGACAGTTGCATCTTTTTGCCGCTCTGTTTGCAGAGTCTTAGTCCCACAGAAGTCCCGTTCTCCCTTTCTGCAACCTGGAGGCTGCAGCTGCTTTCTTCAGCGCTGCTTTAACTCCTGCAGCCTGGGCTTCATTGGGCCAGATGCTGCCAGGGAAAGCAAATCTAGCGGGCCGTGGGGTTAATCACACTCCCAGAGAGGCCCGTCATGTTGTATCCAGGTGTGTAACTCTCACGCTACTTCTTGGTTTTTTCTTTTTTCTTTTTTTGCTGCTGCTTTGCTTTGTCAACCCCTGCTTTTGACACCAGGCCGATGTATTCTGGATCCTAATGGAATCTACTGCCGCCTAAATGTCATGTTTATATGCAGGTGCTGCCGAACGGGCAGGAAGTGAAATAAACAAAGGATGTTGAGGTCTCAGAAGAAGTGAGGTTTTATTTAGGATAGGAAACTATAAATTGTAGATGAAACACTGCAAATAACTTTGCTCAGTTTATGAATTCTGCTCAATGTCTCAGAGTTGCTAAAAAAAAAAAAAAAACAACTATGACAGAAGTGAGATCTTGCTCCAGCCCATAGAGTAATCCCTGATACTGCATGCTGTTTTAATGCATTTGTTCTTCAGGGCTTCGCCTAATCTGTCTACGATTGTTTAGGAATCGACAAGAACTGAATTTATTTTCTTGTGAGGAGGGCCCGCCTTCCTCCTCCTTTGCTCATCTGCGGTTCTCGCATTGTGTCTGCGGCGGTGCTGCTTGTAACCGACTGTGTTTGAGAAAAGCTGCACATCAGAATGCCAGTGAGGATTTCCTTTTGTATCAGCTTTTGGCAGCCTTCTGCTTTTGTCTGCTGTTGCAACCACAAGGCAAAAGAGCTTATCTTAAAAAAGAAAAGGAAAAAAAAGACAAGGATCAAACAAGTAAGGGTGTGCGTGTTTAGCTAATTTGAAAATATGCTTTTAAAGCCTGTGTGGATGTACAGAAGATCAACATTGGCTTTGCGATGTTCTCATGTTGCTTCAGTCCTGTATTTGCGTAGTGTTTAACCTGCACAGGTTGATGACAAAGCTGGAGGAAGCTCCTCCCCCTCCGTGACCCTGAACAGAGAGAAAATGTTAGGATGTTATATGAAATGCCAGCTTCCAAAGACACAGCTGCCTGTTTAAATAGCTAATGGCAGTTTTTTTTCCCTCACTTGGCTGCTGTGCTGTGAGCTGAGTGTAGCATGATGGCATTTGTTCTGTCTGCCCAAGGCCTGGTCTGTCATTGTGCATCAGTCCAGCCAGTGGCCATGACTCACACTGAGACCCTGTGGGGGCAGGAGCTTGCAGAGAGACGCACTATTTTAGCGCACACCAAAAGGAAATAAAGTGCGGGGCTGGCAGTGAAGGGCGTGGCTCGCCATGGACAGAGCTGTAGAGGTGTTATGGGGGGGGTTTCAGAGTAGCAGCGGGGGCTTGGGAGATATTTCAGGAGTGCCAAGGCCTGCCTGCTTTTGTAAATTTAAAGTGGTTTTCATGAGCGAGTGAGATGGCTTCTCATCATTTAAAATACGCTCTCTTTTCTTTTATAAATATATGGATTGGATTTATCTGCGCTTTTCCAGACGCTAAAAGCGCTTACAGTGTGTCCATTATTCATTCATACTTGCTGATGGTAACTACTGTTGTAGCCACAGCTGCCCTGGGGCAGACTGACGGAGGCGTGGCTGCCATTTCGCGCCCACGGCCCCTCTGACCATCACCGGGATCATCCATGCACATTCACACACCAGTGGAGCCACACTGGAGGCAAGGAGGGTGAAGTGTCTTGCCCAAGGACACAACGCCGGTTGGCTGGGGGGAGCGGGGATTGAACCGCCTGCTCAAGCGCCTGAGCCACTGCTGCCCTTTTTGCTACCGATATTGAATTTTTGATGTTTACGTTTTCAAATAAGGAGCTTTTTGGTTGTCAATCAACCACCGATTAATAGCAGAATCTATTCTTTCTTCCGTTTTTTTATATTAGATTGAAGGTGTTTCTGAATTCTTCCAAACAGCATCAGTTTCAGAGCTGCAGGAGATTTGTTTTTTTCTTTTTTACCTGAATAAACAATATGCTCTCCATAGTGTGCGAAAATAAGATTGATTTAAAGTTTTTGCCATTTATGGCTTAAACATTTTGAGCGTATTTGGATATTAGGGGCTTTTTTCCAAAACCTTTGAGTCTCAACTGTGCTAGGTTTCATTTCAGCCGTGTAGCTAAAACACAACTATATCAGTGAGTTACATGCAGAAATGTTTGTATTGGCTAAAGGCCTTCCTCTGCATGCAGCCATCTGCAGATACCGATAATGTGTTGATATCCCTACAACCTGCATTGCTAGTGATTACGATTCATTGCAACTTAGTGTAAAAGTGCTGAAGCCCGTCACTGCAATCATACTTGTTTCCCTCCAAGTAGCTGCTGCTACTGAATGTTGCACTTGACAGCTGACATATGCTATCAGGGACTTCACTGCAGAGCGCTGAATTACAAGGTCCTCGGCATCCACGCATTATTCAAGCTGCGGCCTCAGCTAAAGCTTTTGATCACAGGCTCACGCTTGTGCAGCACACATTCAATACCCCCCCTGCATTTCCTGCTTTCATCACTGCTAATCAGGCCTACAGCTAATAAATACCTGTTGCTGCTGCTGCAGAGCTGTTTGATCTGCCACTGAAAGCTGTACGTTCTCCTTCGCCATTACGGCCACAACCAGATGTGAACAGGTGTTGGGAACCTTTTTTCTTCCCTTCCATTCAAGTTATTTTCCGCTCCTCTTTCTTTGCCTAAGCCAGAACAGCCAAAGTTACGAAAATCTCCATGTATAAAAAAAACCAGAATGTAATAATTTTAAGCCCAGCTGAGGCTTTAAGTGTTTGCCGGTCTTCTCAGTTTCACTTTTGTCTTCTGCAGTGCCGACTGCGATGCCTTCCATTGACGCGCTTTCAGAATCGTATCCATCAGTGGATGTCAGGCCTAGACCCCCACCTCACACTCATTCACTGACAAAAACAGTGGCTGTTGTATAACATCATCTATCATCCGGGGGCCTTTGTTCAGCATCCTGTCTCACAAGGGGGGCTAGCAGCCAGCGTAAGGGTGGCATTCTATTTGACAGGCCAGTGCCGATGCTAAATGACAGTGACACAAAGAGAGGGCCCTCCACACAGGTCCTGACAGGGCTGTTTTCCATAGAGAAGAGGCTTGACTTGACTTAAAAAGGCCCAACCCCAAATCAGATTATAGCTCAGCCCTAGAGACCCCCCTTTAGCTTTCATTAATGTTTGGATTTCACCTCGATGGGGACTGGTGGAATGCTGTTTAGAGCCCGCAGCAGTTTCATTCTTTTGCGTGTTGGTTAGGCGTCAGATTGATCAAGCGTCTTTGTGAAAAGTGGAGATTTGAACACTCTAGAGGTGTCATCTCAGCTTTCGCCTTTGAAACAGAAACACAAACCCAATGAAACTCTTCAAGGAGCATCAGCTGAGTTCTTTAGATGTGTCCTTGAGACAGAAACTCAACCATTGTGGGTCTGTCATTGTAAGGATCTGGATTAGATGGTTTTCTGAATGCCTCAAGATGAAGTGCAATGATGATATTCATGTTGGTGTTTTAGTTTATGAAGTATCCCTTTTCTCTGATGGCCTGAAGGAGATGTGCT
Source organism: Oryzias curvinotus (assembly GCA_023969325.1). Lineage (NCBI taxonomy): Eukaryota > Metazoa > Chordata > Actinopteri > Beloniformes > Adrianichthyidae > Oryzias > Oryzias curvinotus. The sequence continues at coordinate 9,433,030 of CM043718.1, read as the reverse complement.
GTTCAAACCCTTTCCTGAAAAAGCAGACTGTAAAGTTTTCTCATAATAGCAGTTGTGTCTGATTTAGGGGAGACTGACTCTCTGACTGATCCGTTTACACACCTTTAGCCTTTTGCAAAGTCGTCTTTCCTGCTTAGGTGTGTCAAAGCCGCCTTTGAACTTCTATCAATTCAGTTTTTGTCGATTCAATTCTTGTATCAACTGTAATCTGCCAGGATTATGCTTTTGCAACTGTCCTCTGATGGAATACTTGTTGCAGGTTTCACGTGACGCCAACCCCCACGCATGTAAAATGGATTTAGGAATGCCTAGAAGGGATTGACAAGTTTACTTCTTGGATAAAAGAGGCAACTTACACAAATGATCAGAGGTTTTATTTATATTTTTTAGTCTACCTATTTACTGTCCCAGTGTGTTGCAAAGACGTGGGAAGCTGGCTGTTTCATTAATGGCTTAATTTCAAAGAACCTTGGATGGACCTTTGATGTCCAGTCAATCTCACTGTGTGGGATCCATTAGCAGAAGGAACAAAGTTGGCTCAAGAGGAATAAACCAAATAGAAATGCACCGTATTTATTGATCAGAGGAGGAACAGGGAGGATGAATCCATCAGCATAAGTCTGAACGCTGAGGAGCGCAGAACGTGCAGTGCAACACACACAGATGCGACACAATGTCCATTTTGAAACATGTTGATGCGTGTCGGCGGATTGTAGGCAATTGGCAGGGCTGTGTTCACATTGTTTTTCCCAAGACACCTGGAAACATTGTTTTCTTTTAAGTTTTGAGCGTCTGTACGTTGACATTAGATCATTTGATAAGAATGTGCTGTTTGCTGCGTTCAGGTTTGAAACCAGGCAACCAACAAGATGCCTTTTTGTTCTATGTTGACTTGAGTTAAGCTGCAGCTCATGACAGGATAACTTCCTTTCTAAAACGACCTCCTTACCTCTTTTTGTTAGTTTTTTTCACCAACATTTTATAACTCTGATACATAGATGAATTAAATTAAAATAAATGCTTGTAATGTCTTATCCTAACTTTAGCTGAAAGCTAAACGAATCAGTAGCACATTGCAAAATAGCTAAAATTTCCCTTTAGAGGCAACAACATTTGTTTAAACCTTAAAACAATAAAATGGCTTCATTCTTGATCTAACTCAATGCAACTCTATTCGAAAGAATGGGTAGAATAGAAAATTAAATGATGACATTGATGACATAATGCAATGTGTTTGTGTTTGCAATAAAAATAATTCATTTTTAACTTAGTTCAGAAATCTTTATAGCTTCGAGTGGACACAGCGAAGCAATTTTCGGCTGCCTCTTTCATTTTTCTCCTGTGAATGCAACAATGGCTGACTGGAATGAAGCTCTGTTTGCTGAAATTGTTTGCAAATGGTCATTCAGGAAGGAACTCTGCACCACGCTTTTTGATCTGGAGACTCAAACAGATAAGAAGGAAAGGTGATAAAGGGGTGTGAGGGGGCAGCCTTTGCCTCCCTTTGTGTGGCTGTGCATCAGGCCAGGACAGCTTCTGAAAGGCTGACTTTAGTCAGTGCCTTAGTAAAATGAGACTGAGACTACTTTCCTCTTCTTTTTTTTTTTTTCTAACTACAGCATTTTTTAAAGCTATCTTCATTTTTATTCAAATGCATGACGCTGTTAGAAAAGTTATGGGTTTAGTCCAGGAGTGTCCAAACTTTTTGCAAAGAGGGCCAGATTGGGTGAAACGTGTTAAGACCAACCATTCAGCCTGATGGTCTTTTAACTATTTTACCAACATTAAATGTAAATGAACTACTAACTAAACATTATATTGCAACATATATATCTAAATGTGTCTTTACCAAAGTCATCAATTTGTCTGTTTTCCCTCAGTTTTTTGTCATAGATAGCAGTTGAACTCTTTGTATTCATGATCCTTTTGAGTTTATGTTTCACTTCGAAGCCCATCGAGACGACTGTTGTTGTGATTTTGGGCTATACAAATAAAATTGAATTAAATTGAATTGAATTTCTCGTTTGGTTTTACCCTTTCAAGTGAATATAAAAATATAATTTAGACACAACTAAGACATCATACAGTTTTTAGAAAGTGCAGGGGGCTGTATATTATTGATTTTATAAGGGACTTATGGTTTGTTTTAAAAATATGAACGTGGGCCACATTTGGCCCACCAGTCGGACTTTGGACATGCCCGTTCTCATCATTTATTTATTAAAAAAAACAGTACCACTAAAACACCTTAAAATAATTAGTTATGAGTTTAAAGACCATTTTTCTTTTATCCAGTTAACCTCCAAAAGTGTTGCAGGTCTTTATGGGATAGAAAGGTTTTATTTTATTATTTTTTTCTATACCGTGCTTCTTTCATGGTAGGGAGATTTTGTAGCGCAGCTTTTTACCTGCAACACCTGATCCTTTAACTGGAACAGCATCTCTATCCTCCACCTCTTCAGGCTATGGTGCAGAAGCCTGAAATTCCACGCTGCGTTTTCTGAGAGCTGGCTGCTACGACTGTTTTCACACCAAAGCTGGCGTCTTCATTTCCCTGGGAAATAAATAAATAAATAAATAAAACCGAGCACGTGTGGCACGTTTTTACTCAGAAATGAAATTATGGGTGATCACTGTGGCATTATCAGATGAAAAGCAAACAGAATTTTAGATGGAAGGCGCATTTTAAAGTCCTGTCATCGCTGCGGAACAGCTGACGGGTGAGGAGTGACTGAAAGGCCTGAACACAAGCTGTTTCCTCTGACAGCTTCATTTGTGAAAGCGAATTCTCGGCGGGCTCAGATCCTGCCCTGGGATCACCGGGACCGTTAAAGATTACATGTCTGCTGGCAAGGAGCAGCAGAAAGGTGAAAATAATTGGCTTCGTCACCAGCTCCCTTTCCCCGTCCCCACCCCTTACTTTTTTTTTTTTTTTTTTTTTTTTTTTGCAGACGTTGGTGACAAACAAGGTGACAGGGTGAGGTAAAAAGAGCTCAACCTTACAACACCCATCTGAGCCTCTTGTCTTATCCATTTGTGGCTTATAATCAAAGGAACCCTTATACCCCCACCAGCTGATTGGGTGTAAAAAGAGGTTACAGACCCAGTTTTGTGCAATTAGTGGAATGCCACATGCTAACGGAGCACTGAAATGTTGGCAAGGCACTATGAAGGGATTGTTGGGGCTCGGGTCATTTGTCCTCAAAAGGAGGAGCATTATAAAGTTTGTGAGAAGACGAAAATGGATTAGACATGTGGGAAATGATCCCCAAACACCATAAATTCTGGGGTTTGGGATTCATTGTTGGTTGATGAGATGCTTCAGGATAACATGGGAAACATTTAGAGCCACTGCGGATGGTTAGGCACCGGCGAGGACTCAGGGGGAAACAATGCTGAATGGGAATTTCTGTAGTAATTATGCTGTAATTTGTGTTGACGGCGGATACAGTGGTGATTCTTCCTCGAGACTCACAGCCAATTCTGTTGACAATAGAGGGGAGGAGACCTTCTGTGTTTAGACAAAGCAGCTCAGAAAGGACAGAAGGGGAAAACATCAGGAGCAGGAAATTAAATATGCATCATTTAAATGTCACGTTTGAACACGGGGACTGAATATCGCAAAAAAAAGATACTGATTTAAACCAGGTGGCTTCTGAAACTGTGCAAAATTAGTGCAAAAATTAGACCTTCTAATTTGGTTATTTACTTTAACAAGCACCCCCATCGGGTCTATTAGAAAAATCAGTGATGTTGAAATTTTTCGCAAAACCCAGCTATTTGTTCATTAATTTTTGAAATGCACGTACCTCAACCTGAATTTAGGATGGTAAATTAACGCTGTAGAGCCCACTACTTCAAAGAATTCACAGAAAACTATTTTTCTTTGGAACTGAAAGGGTTTTCAAAGCCTTTTTAATGAAACACACAAAAATAAATTATGATATATTTTATATATAGATATAAATAATATCAATTATTCTACTTTGGTTGATTTGGTCAGTTTTTGCTTACATTAGTTTAGGTTGTAGCTTATTTACCCACTGTCTCAAATTTGATTAGCATATTTTAAATATGTGAAACTGTGTTTTTAAGAATGAACTATGACCACATTTTGCATTATTTTACTACAGCAAGTCGTCATTTAAGAGTTTAAGAGGTTGATGCATTTCAAAGATGGAAAATGCTCAAAAGAACATCGATCACCTGTAACAAGAACAGATACATTGTGCTCGGTTATAGCTAATGTAGCTAATTTCCACCTTGAGTTGCAACAAAAGTAAGAACAAGTAAAAAAAAAAAGAAAAATAATAAATCATTGAAATTCAACAGAATAGGATGATGTGATGTGATGTTCTATTAAAAAAAAAAGAATAAAAATAGATGAGTTATTCTCACCAGAAAGTTTTGAAAGTTAGCTAAACGTTTCCCGCCAAAAGGTTTTTTTTTTTTTTTTTTAGATATTGTGAAGGTAGCCAGTTTTGAACTGAGCAGGAAAAGCGCCTCTACTGCCTCTAGTGGAATGAGGATGAACGACAGAGCAGCAAACATGGACCCTGTTAAATACAATGGGTTTTTGAGGAAAGTTTTGACAATGTTAATGAGATTAGGGGTCAAGAAAATGCATGTATCAAATATGATTATATAGGATTAGGGGATTTTACAGTTTTTAATGTAATCACAAATACAATATATATAACAAGCTGTTCAGAGTCAGGCTGGTGCAGATAACCCATCAGTGTAGATTTGGCGTGTTAAGAAGAGACCACCTGTTTTCTTGGAAAGTCTTATTTATTTGCTTTAAGCCAACAAAGAAATCCAATGACGCTCTAATAGTTGAATTGTAATGAACTGCATTGGTCTAGTGCTTAAATTCTTAGCATACCCAGAAAAACTTAAAATCAAATTAAAAGTAACATTTTATTCAATGGTGGAATTTTTTAAAAATATTTTCAGATTTATTTCAAATGAGTATTCTACAATAGGTGGAGTTAATTAAGGCCACTGATGGTTGAGCTGTGATTGGTTTCCGTTGGTTACATTCTTGTTGGTTATTCAGTCGCAGGAAACAAATCACACAAAAGTAGACAGCGAAATTGAGAGATTTTAGTAATTATAGTTTATAGTGTAAGCTACATGGGAAGCATCACTGCTGGCCTGCAGTTTCCCATTTTTTGATTTAGCTCTCCAAATGGAAGTCTGCCAAAGGTCTTTCAAAGTATCAATGAGGCCTTTCAAACGAAAAGCTCGTGAATTTTTGTGATGACGGCTGTCTGTTATCCTAACCCCAGAGACGTAAACACGTAGACGTCTTCAGGATGTTCAGGTTTTACGTCTTGACAGGACACACGAGTCTGGGCTTGCAGGCTCAATGACAAACCGACGGTGTCTTAGCCACTGTTGAAACAAGCCCTCATAACGCCACAGCCCTCAATGCGTCTGTTGTTCAGCTGTTTCCATGTAAATATTCCACGCCTAAAACTTTAACTGTGTAGCTTACACATCCATGTACACAGATTGTAGAGATGAATCGCAGAAATCGGCAAGAAAAAAAGATTTTTTCTGAAATAACCAGTTTGTAGGAAAACAAAAGGCATCTCTGCTTTTCTCCATGTCTTTTAGTGTAGATTTGGAGGCTTCCTGTGTGTGTGTGGCTTTTTTTATTTTTTTATTTTTTTTACCACCTCTCAATCATGCAGCTCCTTATGGATAATGGCAGAGGATGAGCACCGAGTGGCTGTCAAATCTTGAGGCTTGTTTGCACAAAAACAGCGACGGAGGCATTTTGGGTTGACAGCAGCACTCTAAGGGTTTTGAACGTCCAATATTGGCCATGTAGTGGTTTGAGAAATCTGTGGAAATTATACGGCTCCCTGGCCAGAGAGTAAGCTGCGGCGGTGGCGGCCACACCCAGCTCGCCCACATGTCTACACGGGAAAAAAAAAAGGAGGAAAAAAAAAAAAAAAGAGGCAGCATGGGTGACATCAGCTGTGGACTGAGCAGTGTAACCAGTTTAATCCAGAAAAGCCGTTAAAGTTCCCGCAGGTGGTTTGGACCGTGCTGTATGTGTGAACTTTAGCCAAAGAGGGAGTGTTGTCACTGGTGTGCACCGCCATGAGAGATTTGTTTGCTTTTCGGGAGAGGTGCGTTCAGGGTGTCACTTAGACACTGTGAAATCTGGGATTACTCTAGCTACCTTTTGCACAAATGAAGCCTACCATTTTTAAATGCTGTCACCAACGCGGTGTATTTCGGGGCCGCCGTGACGCCTCCCTGTTTGTGAGTCAGGGGCGTTCTCGGGCGTGATCTACCCCCACCAGTAATCCCACCAAATGTGATGGTCTTTTTAGGTCAATAATGACAAAATGAGGTTTAGATTGAAGCGTATTTTAAGAACATGTCTCATTTCTATTTTAGGTGCAAGATTAAGTCAAGATGATGAATAGTTCAGCAAATAAATCCAATAAAAATCTCTTAAAACGTCAGTTAAATCTTACTTTCGGCTGCTTGTGTTTACTTTAAACATTCACTTTTTCATTTTGAATCGCCCTCTAAAATACTATTTTGTGTAAATTTTACTAGTAATTAGCGACGTCCTAGTAGAATTCTGCATATTATGAATGGATCACAACATACGGCGCTAGTTTGAGGAGGAGCCGGCACACAAAAATAGTTTGGTAAAGTTAGCAAGATGTTGAGAGATTCGGATTTTGGAGATCAATATTTCTTTTATAAAAGATTTAAAACTGACATAAAGTGTCTCCATTGGTTTGTCTTCACACAAACAAAGACCTACAAATGATTTAAAAAGATAAATTTCATTTTTTATTATTAAACGTAGACAAGGCTGCCAAGGGATCGTCTACAAAGTGCAAGGACTAGGTAAAGGTGATAAAAAAAAACAAAAAAACAAAACTCAAAATCAAAAGACTGGATCAGATTGGGGACAAACAAATCTGTTCCAGGACCTGAGTATTTGTAATTATTAGGTTGCAAGTTTTGAGTTAAAAAAAAAAAAAGAGAGGAAAAAAGGAAAATATATAACCATTCATAGAGGCTGGCACATTTATTGACTTTAATCCAGCCCATCTTTTGGCCGAGGCAGGAAACCAAACAGAATTGTTCTGACATAAAAGACTAACATCCGTTGTTTCATCTTTGGATTAAACATTTGTGTACAAAGGGATTTTTATATTAACCCCAAAGAGGTACTTCCTCCCACCTGATGTTCCAGAATGAGCTGAATTCTAATCTAAAATGCCAGGCTTTTAGTTTTGTATCAAACTTTCATTTTTTCCCATTGAACCCCCTTTTATTTTGGTGAGCAGAAGCATTGCTTCACCGTCCTGGAGCTTCATAAATCCACAGTGCAGACCATAAAATGTCTTATCCCAGCAGCCCGCTCTCCGTCTGCTGCAGTTGTTGATCTCATTGTAAAATGCCCAAATCGTTGACCTTTAAAGCATTCATTTATTTGTATAGTAGCGTTTGAGTATTTTCTGTCTAATTCCTGGGTTTTGACCTCGTCATGAGAGACGAGTCGAAACTCGAGCTGGACAACGTGATAAATCTAGAACCTGCATCTTCTGCTTTGTCATTTCAACACGTAAACAAATGTTGGTGAGATGCCTGTGGCTGTAATGTAACACTGTGGGTTGATTACTCACAAGTTTTACAATCGTGTTAAAGACCTTAGCCGCACTTGCTGGCTGCCTCTGTGTAGAAGAGCCAGGTGTGTTTGCCAACATGACCTAAGCATCAACAGGAACTCACTGTTCCCCTCCTGATAAAGGTGCACGCCTTAACCTTGTACTGTTAACCAAAAAGCTGCAGGCAAAAAAAAAAAATTCTGCGAAAACAAAATAAAAAAAGTCAAAAATCAGTTGTTGGTTTTGAAAACTTTGACCTCCTCTATTCCTACAAAGAGCTTCTGTCCTCGTAAAAGTCATTCAGGAAATCTGAGAACCAAAGACCGTATAGATTTCTGCAGCTTCTCTAAAGTTGAGCAGAACATTGTGGACTTGTTCTGTGTGGAGGTTTTATTTTGACTTCATGCTGGCTGCTGCATGACTAAAGACCATGGAGAAAAAAAACTCACTATAAGCTGTTTAAAATGTTGATGAAGATGTATTTCTGTGTTGTGGTGATTACTAAATCAGTAACCGCAAGAAAACAACAATTTGATCTGGAACTGTCACTTTGACTTCCTGTTTGAAGCAGGTTTGAAAAAGAAGTTACTAGAGTTATGTTGGTGTGTTTGTGTGAGTTTTTTTTTTTTCTTTTAACATTTTACTGGTAAATATAAATTATTTTTTTACTGTTGAACCCTTTGAATGAACCAAGTCAGTGTGATGTCACCCATAGAAGATGACTTGCTTGCGAAATAAAGGCAATTCAGTCACAATTTTTTCCGATATACAGTTCAGTCAACATTTCTAAGGCAATCGTTCTAGAAATGCAAGTTTTTTTACTATCGCAAATCTAATTTGCACAATCTAATAGTCAATGGAAACTCAGCTAATGAGGCATTTGATTGAGTTTATAACTTGAAGTACTTGCACTACAGAAAAACAAAATAGTCATGAAAACATAGTAGGATTAGCAAGAAGACAAGAAACATTGGTTCATGTCTCAACAGATGTTTATGGCGTATTGGTGTTTTGGAATCAGAGGGTACTTGGATCATGGGGTGGGAGGGGTCACTTAGTCCAGTTCTCATATACAGTCAATACTAGGGTCGCACGATAAAAGGAAAACTCGCGATTTGCGAGATTAATGATCAATATTGAGATGACAATATAACTTGTGATACATGAACAAATAGCAAAACAACCAAATACTCATCATTCCCATTTCACTGCAACAGTTTAATTGAAATAAGAGTGGACATAACTTAAATTATACTCAAGTGGATCCTAGGCTACATAGTAGGCAAACATCTAGCATAAAGAGCTCCATCCGTTTGGTCAAATGCATAAAGAGATTTAATTGATTCGTTAAATAATTCAAGCTGCCATAACATTGTTTTAGCACTTTAAAGGTAATCATTTATCCCAATTTACTTCGTTTTTTGTGATATGCATATTGCACAGCTTGATATCACCATAGATTTGCGATTTATTGTGCGGGCCTTGTCAATACCATGACAAATGTAATGGGGTGCATTACTTTAAAAAAAATTAATTGATGATTTTATCATTTAAATTTAAAATGAGTCAGAAATGAGTGATTTGCCTTTTGGATTGACGGAAAACCGTTGAGTCTTTGGCTCTAGATTAGCTGAACTGGGCGTGTTCCAACAGCTGTCAAGCGTGTTTGTCCATCTAATTTCGAAAAAATGTTAATCAAAAAAGAAATAAAAGTGATTGATGTTACTGCACACACTCATCTGTTTATATAATTACTGTTTCCACACACCCTCATATTGTTGGTTTTTTTCTCAGAAGTGTGTGTCAAACGCTGCAAGTTAGCCGACAAGTTTCTGGGCTTTTGCAAACTTTAAAAGTATTTTTTTTTTTTTTTTACTTTTTTCATTCCATTGAATCTTGCAGAGATTCTTTCAAAATAATATGCAACAAAAAATATATAAAAAAAAAAAAAACTAAAAATAAGATCAATACTTGGTGTTTTTCTTGCTTTGTAAAGGTTTGGAGCTCACAAATGCTTCAGCCGTGCATTTTCCAGTCTAGGTGTGACCACATGATCCATCTTGAGGCTGCAGGCCGGTTCGGCGGGCCGTCCCGAAAACCTGAGAGCAGTTGAGACGCACATCAATGGAAAGGGGCGATCACAGCCTGTTGTGTTGCGGCTTCTTGTGCACCAGTTCTGCCAAAACATGTTAAATGGATGTAAAATGTCCCTATAAGGAAATCTGTATCTAATAGAGAAACCACAACACATTTACCTTTAGGGTTTTTTTTTTCCCTTGTTGCATAACGGGGACCACACATGAATACGGGCTTTGTTTACAACCAACAGAACTCCTGGCTCTGACACGATGAGAGCGTTTGGATGCAGCTGAGTCAATCCTGCCGATATTTACACAACATTCACGAATAAAGTGGGATTCCAGTGTCTTTCAAGTCCCTAATATTAAAAATGATTGTTTCGTAATCTTTTTAATTAATATAATTGAATAAAATCATGTTTGATTTGGATGGAAATCAGGATTGCGTGCACGTTATGCTAAATAAATGTATATTTAGCTTGATGGTCTTCCTTTAATTAGTTGAACTAAACCAGTCAAATGTGTTTCCGTCTGAATAATGTGCGTTTTCATTCAGCTGCTCCTCAAGGAGATTTTCTGCTGCTCTGCCCCCTTCATGCAGTTCTGCGCTGCGCTGATGCTCAGATGAAAATTTGATGCACTGCACGCTTGGTTCTCCTCCGTCGCTGCACTGAAGCAAAAACAAGCCTCTGCCTCCTGCACGATCTGGCATTCCAGCTGTTTGGAAGCTCCCATCCCATCCACCACCTTTGCCCAGCCCCCACCCCCCCCCTCCCCCCACCCACACACACACTTTTCCTTTTAGAGCATCTCCTCAAAAGTGCAAAACAAAAACAAAAAAAAAAGCCGAATTGCAGGCCTTTTTCTGCAGGAGGCGGCATGATTCTTGTGTGTCCTCTTCGTGAAAATCTCACCCTTCACTGACCTTTAAGGTGTCATGGATGGCAACGGCACAGGAGAACAGTCTCTGTGTGCTTTTAAGAAACCATCAGGGGAAATCTGCCTCAGTAGCCTTTAGTGCACCTGGTCAGTCCTGCTCTTCTATCTTTTCTCACTTTGTTTTTTACTTAAAAGACCCTGGCCAAAGTGTTTAAGTGGTCTTTTAATTATAATTTAGCTGTTTTTAACCAAAAAAAAAAAAAAAGTTTCATTTTCGAGGACATAGTTTCTGCAGAGCAGCAGGAGTTCATTAGAAATTCACCTCATTGACGCAGAGCAACCCCGCCCCCCCTTCCCCTCATTGTTACTAAGAGCTCTCTCAATATTGTAGCCGTCCAGTCGCCAGCTCGGACAAGGAAAACGAAGACGTACCAAAGTGCGACTCATATCTGATATTTTTCTTCTTTATTATGCATTTGTTGGCGTCTCAAAACATGGAGCGGGCATGGTGCAGAGGTAGAGCGGTCGACCTCTGATCGGAAGATTGCAGGTTTGGTTCCTGCCCATGTGTCCAAGTGTCTTTGGGGAAGACACTGAACCCCTCATTGCCTCCTGGTTGGTGCCAGTGTTTGGCAGTAATGCTGCCATCAGTGGGTGGATGTAAATGGGTGGATGGGGTGTGGCTGGACAGCACTTGGGGCCTTCTTCTAGTAGAGCACTGGTGAACGCCATTTACATATTTGCTCTTTTGCGAACTATGTTTGTCCGTCTGCTCCTGATTCCCAATGATTTTAGTGAAGAAATACTCAGAAATATAAATTGAGTCTTAATTTTCCTAATACATGTTTTCCATCAATAAAAAAATGCTACAAGAACATGTTAAAAACACCATGAAACACCAGTTTTATCCAACTCACACACCTGCTTTTCTCTGTAAACCTTCTGCAAATGTCTTTGGAAGGACTTCTGCAGCGATCCTCCTGTAGACGCTCGCCGTGCTGCACGCCGAGCCTTCATCAGAAGCCTTATTGTTTACAGAGTGGGTGTTGTACATACACAAAGTGAAGCAATGTGTTCGGCTTAATGCATAAAAACGAGACGGCGAGTAGAAGGCACGTCTGATAAAGTGAGTCTCTGAAAAGTGACTCCATCTTCCAGCGTTTCACTTATGAATCCCCCTCTTGTTTTGACACCCCCTCCGTCCCTGCTGTGTGACACTTTTGTTAGTCTAACTCACGCAAACAGAAGGGAGAACTAGTTCTGTGTCTTTAGAAACGTTCCCCTAAGGATCCGCTCTGTTAGACCCTCATCGTCGGTCACAGTCAGTGTAAACAGGCAAGTCTCAAGACAACTGCCTCAGCAATGTCAGTCAAGGACGTTATTATCTCAAAGCAAGGACATGCACATGCAGACACCTTCCAATGCGATAATGCTGAGCTGCAGTTTCACCCTCGCTTCTCACTCTATTTGGTCTTTTGGCAAAATGAATTTCAATCTGTTGTTTTTATTCGTAGAGCATCTAAAGTTTGAAGGCAAACGCTCCGCTTTATGAATACTAATCAGACCAGATTCTTGAATTTTGGACACTTAATCCCGTCTGAATGAGATTTTCCATTAACGCGTTTCAAATCCTGGAATATTTAGTGTCTGACCCTTGTGAAGTTTCAATTTTTTTCTTGATATAGTTTGTCATTTTTATTTACTTGTTTTTAAGCTCTTAAATTTGAGGAAATATTGAGTCCAAGTAGATCTGGAATAACTTTTTGGATGATATGCACTGTGAAAACAAGTTCAATCATAATTTATAATATATAAAGAGACTAGAAAGAATAGATCTTTGTCATTGTGACAGGTACAATGGAATAAAAAGGGGCTCCAGATCCGTGCAACACTCACACTCACACTCACACTCACACTCACACTTCAAACAACAACAAAAAAATAATAAAGAGGGCATTAATAAAAATAATAAAGAATAATAAAAAGGGCATTATTCAGTAAATAATCAGTAAATAAGAGTATTATTCAGTAACTAAAAAGTTATATTTTTAATGAATTTGTCGCAGTATAAAAGTGCATTTATCATTTATGAAAAAAAAACAAATACCTGAATAATGTGTTAAAATGTTTAAAACCTGAAGAAAAAATAATGATATAAAGAAAACATCTGCAGTTGAGTAAAAAGAAAAGTGTTATAAAATCTGATATATAAACATATTAAAGTGAATTAAATTAGTACAACTGACAACAAATAGGCCATACAAATTCTGTAAAATGGGATCAGAAATAAAACTAAGAATTCTTTTTTTCTAAACTATTATCGGACACAACTATTGATAAATTGATCAAACTGCATAAAATGCTGAGGTTTTTGCTTGACATTTTGTCAAGAAGCTTTCAAAGCTTCGAGGCTTCATTTTGAAAACGAACCTAGAAAAGACAAGAGGACCTCTGGTGGCTGACTGAAGCAACAGCAATCTCTACTGAACAGAACTTTTTCAACGTCAAAGGTGTGAAAATCGACACTAGTTAGTAGTACATGACACTACGCACATCAAATATACCGGTAGTCTAATTGTGAACGTTTGTCCTTCATCTAAGATGCTAAAATATAAACATAATTTGTTGGCTGATGGCGCACGACTCGGATCAGGATGTCACTCCTGCAAACTCCAACTTCCTGCCTCGGAAGTCCTCAGCAGAAACTTGTCTAATTACGTTCAGCGTGAGCACGACTAAAATAGACTTTTCAGCTCAGTCTGTGTCAAACTGTTTCCTCGCATGCAGGCTGCACTCTAAACACTGCAGTCTGCATAATTCATAGCTCAGGATGAGGAGTGCTTTTTGTGCAGAGCTGCAGACCTGAAGATCAGCTGGAAACCTGCAGCCCGACTACATCTGCTGTTTGACTCTGTTTACTGAGACACAATGAAGATTCTGGCCTTGTGTTGATCTGTATAGGGTTTAGCTGATTGTAAATGAAGCTTTTTTGCCTTTTATAGATATTGTTTTGGAAGCAGTCTAAACCTTTTTTATAGGGTGCTTTTTGGATTTGTGCTTTAAGATTTATAATCCTTTGCTAATTGAAAAAGGAAAAAGCTGCATATTTCATTGGATTTTCATAAGTGTGATATATATTTCCTGTATGTTTGATTATTTTGACTTGTCTAGAATGAGCTAAATTAGAGTTTGGGATTTATGGATTTTAGAAATTCTCTTCTAGTTTGAATATTCTAATCTTTACTTCATTTTTGTTTGTTGTTAATGCTTACATTAGACATTAAACACCCACTCTGATCACCTATTGATCTATTTGAAAAGTGTTCCCAGTGTTTTTTTTTTTTTTAAATTAAGATTATGCCATTTTTAGCCGGAAAAAAAAAAAAAAAAAACCTGTTTTCTGCAGAGCGGCAGCAGTTCATTTGCCTCTGCTCCCCCTTCCTGTCCCACATAACTGAGAGCTCTCTGTTTACACGCTCTCCCTCTAGCTGATAGCCCCTCCTACCTCCAACCTAACATTACTGGTGCAGCAAAAATGGCGAGCACTATTGGAACTATCCGGCCGTACAGATTTGATCCAGATTCCAGCTCGGACAGGAAAACAACGACGTAAATGGATCTAGTCGTCTCTAAGTGGATGCATCGGAATGGAGCAAAGCGGGGAGCTTGTAGCCCCCCCAGCGTATTTTCTACAACACAAACATAGTCTTTTTCAAACTGCATTTTCTCATCTGCTCCTAATTTGAATGAAGAAATTCTCGCCGTGCAATTTTAAGCTTCATTTCTCTATATATGTCCTCCATCATCAGGAAAACACCAGAAGAGTGGGTCTTTAATATTTAGTTTTTTTTTAAAGAGCCGTTGCAATGATATTCATTTCAATAATAATGCTGAATATTCCTCTTTATTTGCTCCAAACTGAAATGCTGGTTGGAAGTTGGAAACTAAATCCATGATCAGTGACTGACCTCCATTTAAGCATGGCTGGTGTCAGAGTTTGAACGGATTGGTGAACTGGCAGCCGCTGGTTCAGGCTTTTGGAGTCCATCACTCTAAACAGGATGAAGCAAATGCCGGAGAAATCAAGCTTTGGCAAATCCTGTTACACAACTGAATTACAATTTATGAACCTCCAAACTGCAAAGCAACATATTTAAATGGACTATTTTGGAAGTTTTATTTATTTATTTATTTTTATCCAAAATATTCTTTTTGAATTGGTTTATGTCATGTGTGTTTACTGTAAGTACAAATATGTCTATCTATGATTAGGAACAATTATAATGTCAAGTAAATGGTGCAATTTTCTTGTCTTTTCTTTATTTTTTAATGAAATCGATTTGATCAATCTTTGCATTTTTATTTTACTGTCGTTTTGTCCTTTGTTTTTTATGGTTGAAGTTACTTTCAAATCAATCAATGGTGTTCATAATCAACTATTTATCCTCTGACAGCTACAGGAATCTGCTTATGTTCATATTTAAAGGAAAAAAATCCTAAAGGAAATGTTTTTTTGACGAGACGGGATGGTTTATTTGGTTTGGAGTTACATTTTTGACGTGGACGAAGCACAAAGCTCAAGAATTTATTACAAATGTAAAAACTCTAAATCAACAATTTATGAAAATCAACAATCATATTGAAATTATTTGTTTGAGCTTTTATAAGAAGACGACTGTCTGTAAATATCATCTCCTCGATTCCTTTTATTGTGACTTAATGACCGACGGAAAAACAGAATAACCTCAGTGATCGTTTGATTATGAGCCATAAATCTGTTTGCTGTGATTTTACAGTCCACTGTGAGGGGAAAAAAACTTCCCAAGTGGAAATAATTGAGTGTTTTTCAGTCTTCCCAAGAGTGCATCTTCCAACATGTTCAACCCAAGGTCAAACCCTGCAACACTCTGAGAAACTGTGGGAAAAAAAAGAAAAGAAAAAGCTACATCTTAGACTTTTCAGGTCTCAGCATGTGAAATGTCGAGGTTTTTGACAGGAACACTGGGAAAGCAACACAAGTGTGGATTGTTTGGAGGGGACTGTCAGGAGACTCACTTGTTTCTCAGGGGAACATGGGAGCACAACAAAGATTTACAAATGCATGTGATTAAAAAAAAAAAAAAAAAAACACGAAGAAGTAGCCGTAGTCATTGCAAAGAAAGCTGACTCTTATGAAGATAATAGGCACGGTGGTGGAGGGTTGATAATTGGGAGTTAGGGCACTGAACAGGTTTGGAGAAATGTGTCTTCCTCAATAAGAAAGTGGTTGACAAGCCTGGGAGCTGAACCCTCGATGGTGTGATGGCGAGAACGATGCTCCTCCCACCGCGCTCTATGCAGCTTTGTTAACGGTTGTTCACTTTTCTTTTCTCCTTGTTGTTCTGGGGTGTCATGAAAGAGCATCCATGACTGTTGGAGAGCAGCTGGAACTGCGTCACACAACAGGACAATGGAAGGAGGATGCAGATCTCCATCCGAATGACGGAAAAATGAGTCGAGGGGTCACAAAGGTTAAAGAGCAGAGTTTAGCCGGAGCGCCGACTTTAATAGAAGTGCCAGAACATAAACCTTTTAAGCGACATCTAAATAACACACGCTCTGTGACATATTGTAACTCTCTGACTGTTTATGCGATCACCGTCAGTCATATTGACTTTGCATCAATAAAACGTAGTGTTGCATATCCTCGCAAAGCTGCTTTTCTCCGCTTTAGAATCTGCTGGAGTGGCGTTAATTACAAAAACAGTTGAAGAATTACGGTAGTGTAAACGCTAGAGCTAAAGCTGTGGAGCTAAAGGGTTAAGGCCTCAGTCACACGAGAGGCTGACCCGGCCAGTTTTTGGGTTGTCTGGGCCGCTTGTGACGAAGTGATGCTATCGCCTGATCGGGGTGATGGCATGTATGACACGCCTCGTCTCACCCTTATGTGTTAGCGTTCACAATGACCTGTGGCCTGCAGCATGCCCGCAGAAAGCATTCGCAGGAACACTGAGGGGTCACTGAGCGGTCTGGGTCATTTCTGCGGCCCACCTGCATGCCCCCTACAGGTTTGCACGTTTTTTTTTACCCACAGACAGCCTGTTTCAACTCAGAGGTTTATTGAGCAGGACTGTGGAAAAGAGTCAAAGGTGTGTCCTCAAACAGGGTTTTATTCACTTTTTTAAAAATAAATTAGTTTATGTAGCTTGTATTGTATTTATTCCCTACTAGAAGTTTTTTTTTTATTTATTTTTTTTATCATGGACTAAAAATGTTTCTTTACACGTAACAGTGTTGTTTGAGCTTGCGGTAGGTATCTTATCTCCATGATATTTTAATGCAGGAAACGCAAACAACATATTTTCCTTGTTTTCCCAGGAGGCATGTGTTAAAAACAAAAAAAAAAACAAAAGCAATCTAAAAATGTAGTTCAAGTCCAAACACGAAGAGGGATCCACCTTGCTGCTTTTAATTACTACTTCAAGTGCTGCATAATGTGCAGAAACGTTGGCATCTTTTCCCTCTCTGCCTCCGTGCACAGATATCTGTTCTCTTCGCGGTTACTGACCTTTAGGAGCTCTTTCTTGACATGATCTCCTGTGGTCTTTTTGAATTGTAAATGGTTGACAGAGCAGCCTAAACTAACAAACCGCACAAAACTCAAGTCTCTTTTTAAAGTCTTTCAGTCGGGAGGGGGAGAATTATAAGAGAACCCCCGGCTGAACGCTTTGTGGTGTGCTTTTAGGCCGACAAAAGCTGGCATTAGGTTGTCTATCGGGGGGGGGAGAAAACCTCAAGTAGATGTTCTCTGAATAGCAATTTGAAAGGATTATCAATCTCCTCACAGAAACGGCACATCTCAGCCTGAACCCCTCTTTGGATTGATTTGTGAGACAACTTCCCAGGAATGTGAGCGCTGGGTCGTCTGCAATCACAGGGCTGACTCACTTCAAGGTGTGTGAGCCGCAGCGTGTCCCGGCAGGTCCGTGACGTTGTCTGCGCCTCTCTTGCATTGAAACATTAGCAGCTGGCTGTACAATGTGCAAGTCTTACATCCCGACGGTGGGGATCCTTCAGGTGTTCAGTGGACTGTGTCAGTGGCTGCAGCCGATGTGAAAGTTAAAAGCCATCAGTGCGGGTTTCTCACTCCAGCTTTTGCTCGTTTGAAGTTTTTTTGTAAAAAGAAAAGAAAAAAAAAAAAAAAAAGGAAGGCAAGCAACCTTGGAGCTGCGTCTCGTCACAGTTCATCAGCCAAGCAAAGTCAAGCCAGCTGAGCTGTGGGAAAGAGGAACGCGTCACCTCCGCCTGTCCGGGCCTGCTCATCCTGCAGGGAAATGGCAGCACATTAACCAAGCAGCAGCCAGGCTCTGTCCTTCACCCACCTAATCAGCCAAGGAGCAGGACGCGGACCTGGCTGGCCCCAGTCCTGCTAACACGCAGTCAATAAGGGCCTGATAGTGCATCCCACACTGGATGTGGCTGTTTCTGCTTGGCTGGTCTAACAGACGGAGGGCAGGCGCGGCCTTGTCATGGGGCACTCTCCTAACTAGGTCACTACAAGTTTCATTTTAGTGCAGCCGAGCGAAGATCTCCTCATAGCCAGAAAATGGCTGCATAAATATTTAACAGGGCTTCTTCTTTATTCATGTTTTTCCTCCCCTTTCTCTCGCCACAATAACGGGATTAAAAAGGAAGATACATTTGTATTCATAAAGCAAATTGCATTTCAAAACTAGAACAAAATTACGGGGAGCTTGATAATTGCTCACTGTTTGGGGAGCAGAAAGACAATGAATGATTATTTGCTGCACACCGACCCCCCCCCCCTAGGAAATGAAAGTCGTTTGATCGTTGCAGGAATGAAGAGGAGCGCCGTTTAATCCGAAGGGATCTGCTATTACAGCTAGTTTGTCGGTTAATCCACTTTTAATGGAAAGTGATATTAATGAACTTGTTTACTCACAGCGGCTGGAGTGTGAAGTCACAGTTCCTGAATGTGCTAGGAGCCTCAATAAAGCAAAAGTACTTGCATAACAGCTACATTTAAAGACCCACTCTGATGAAAATGGTGTTTTTGGTGTTATGAACATGATGGAGAACTTATAGGAGGAAAATGAAGCCTAAAATTGCATTTCTTATAGTATTTCTCGATCTAGACAAATCAGAAGCCTACAAAAAATGCACAAACATAGCTAGAAAATACAGGCCAGAACTCCCTGCTCCGCGCCAATGTGATGCATCCACCTGTAGATCCATGCACCATATTTTTTTGGACTTTAAGTTGCTCTGGAGTGTAAGTCGCAGCTGCCAAAAAAAAAGATAGCAAAGAAGAAAAAAGGGATATAAAAGTCGAGCTTTTGGGTGAAATATATTTAACAAAATACTGGACCAACAACTGAGATTTCATCTTGAAAGTCAAATCATAACAATAGAAAAAAAAAATCTGCAACCATACGATCAATATATTATATTTGCAAAAAATAGAAACAATTATTTAGAACAACTTAGCATAAAGCAGGGGATACAAGTCAACTAAGCTTGTAATATCACTTTAAATCACTACATCCATAAAATCTTTTCTCCTCTGCTGCATCTGAACATCTTCGTGGAGGCCGGCGTGTCGTCGTCTGTATTCTGGTCAGTAGCAAATACTTATACAGCGTGACTTATAGTACAAAAAATACAGCACATCTTCGTTTTCCTTGTCCGAGCAGGTATCTGGCTCAAAACTGTGCGGCGGGATGGCTCCGATATTGGTTGCCCTTTTTGTTGCACCACTAATGTTAGGTTGAAGGCTGTGGGGGGCTGTAGGCTAGCGGGAGAGCGTGTAAACAAAGACATGGAGTGGGACAGCGGGGTTGGGGCTGATTTGCCCAAGCAGACCCTCCCACAACTCAGGGGTGAATTTCTAATGAAATACAGCTGCTCTGCAGAATCTATGTCAATGAGGACGACAGTTGTTGGAGGTTTTTTTTGGCAAAAAAATGGTATAATCATAATTAAAGAGCTGAACACTTAGTTTAGGTTGGTATTTAAATGAACTTGTGTGCAATCTCTGCATTGTGTCACGTGAAGGTCCTACCATCGTCTGTGCTATCGTGATGCTAAGGAGAAACAAAGATGTAGAGGTAGCTCATGACTTCAATGCATTCAAGCCAGTAAAAACAACACACAAAGCCAGTGCCTCCAGCCTGAGCTGCTCCTCGGACACCAGAGCATCTATTATGCATGAAGGGTCGGCTGTGTGACTGCGCGGCTCATGAGCGGACATGGCAGCCATGCAGGAGCAGATAAAAGCAGCAAACACCCGGTCTCTGTAGAGATCTCTGAGCACATCAGCAGTCTTCATCAATCATTGATTTATTTGATTCTTTTTCCAAGACAGCGACAGCATTTGAGGGCTTATCTGGAGACTTGCATGTATTTTTGGACTAAAAAGGGTTTCTTTAATAGGCAAACATGTCGGTACATGATGTTAGCGTCTAATGCTTTGGATTGTGGGTTAATGAAGACATGAAAATAAAATGTTAGCAAAGATCCTAAACGTTTCTCTTTTATAATTTAAAAAAAAAAAACACTATATTATTGTATTTTCAAAATAGGAAAAGTATACATTTTCTGCATCTGAACATAAAACATTTCCTTTATTGGTTTTTTACATGTTTTAAGCAAACTGTTAGGGTTGCATTTACTTTGCTTTTGTTGGAGCTGTCTCCTCCTGGTCAGATCTGGGCAGACACACATAGGAGACCTGACACTTGAAGCTCCTTCCCACTGTGACTAACCCCCATGAGGAGCAGCTCTTCTTTCCTTCTCTTTTCCAATTCTTATGCAAGGGACTATGTCGTGCAGACATTTGTGTTGCAGTTTCAAATTTGATAAACCTTTGCTATTAATCAACATGTTCTTATGTTTTTATCCAAATTACTCATTAATTCCCACTTTGATCATCGTTTGAGCTCTTTTAAATTCGCCCCTAGTGATGCATGGAGCAACCCCGGCCCCCCTTCCCATTACAGAGAGCTTGGAGGAGGGAACCTGTAGCCTGCCCAGCTTGTTTCTGTATCACAATTAAGCTCATTTGCATACAGCATTTTTTTCCTCCGCTCCTGATTCACAACCATTTGAAATAAAGAAATACCCAAAAATACCCCTTTGAGACAAATTTCTTAATATGTGTGTAATCTGAAAAATGCCCCAAGAACATGTAAAAAGCAACAAAACCACACTTTTCATTGAGGTCAGTCATGAAAAATACCTGAACCAACTGGTCTAACATATATCAAAAACAAGGCTGTCAATCAAATAATTGTTGGTTGAGATCATGCACAAAATATTTACAGCTTGTGATGTCAAACATAAAATGGTATTAAATATAATATGTTCACATCCTATCCCATTATGTAGAAGTCATTACTGTAAGTTCTGCAAATCGCTGTGTCTGATTGATGTACGGGACGGCTTAAAAGGAATATAAATGACTCTAAAATCCAAGGTTTTTGTCTCCCGTTTCTTCTCTTGCTTTTGCAGCATGCCAGCCTGTGTAAGCCCTTGTGTCAAAGCCTATTGTAGCATCCCTTCACAACACCTCAAGTGCACAAATGCAGATTTGTCAGTTGTCCACCACAGCAGCACGGGCTTCATATGTGCTCAAGCACTTCCTGCCAGTCGTCTGAGTGTACAAGCGAGGAGCACAGGGAACATTTGCAATCTGTGAAGGGCACGGTGAAGATGGCAAACTGTCAGTGAGGCTATCATTTTCCGGAAACTGACAGGTGCACTATCTAATCCAGTGTGACTGAAAACACTGACATTTACAGCCCCGGTGAGGGGAAGTGTTTCTTAAAAAGCCCCACAAGAAAAGAATCCTCCTTTATGAATCCGTTCAAAACCTGTAGATTTAAGCATCATTTGGAAACAGTTTCACCTAAAAATCAAATAAAGTCTTAAGACTTTTATTTTGCTGTTTATTTCGGTGCAGTGGGCCACGTTATGTCTTCTTAGCGCTGGAGGAACACAGTTTGATACAGAGATTCATCACAATTGTCTTGTTTACCCTATCGACCAAAACGTATTGAATTATGGAAGGATTGCAAAGAACATTTCTTTGTTGTTTACATCTTGCTATTGAACGATAGTTTAATTGTGAAAATAACCTGAAACCTTATGAACAAAACACTCATGTTTCTGCTTTGTATGGTTGGATTTGGCAGCCTCAGAGAAGTACTTCTTACCTTGTTGTGTTTATGAATGAGAAATTTAACACACTTTGTAGATTAAAATAAGGTTCAAAATCCTAATTAAAGGGGTCCCGAGTAATTTCCCTGAGAAACACCTTATGTTTACAATGTGGTCAATATTGCACTGTTCAGGCTTTGGCCTAAAATTGCATTGTATATTAAACCCATTGCCTGTATATGAGGACTGAACTGTGTGACCCCCCCATGCCTTATGTTACAAACAGGAAGTGTCTGTTGGCTCCAAGAAGCCAAAAGCCTATAGACTTCTACTGAGACATAAATGGCTATTACTCATTTGTCAGAATAACTATTCTTGCTCTGCTACCTTTTTTTTCATGTCTTTAATATTTTAACTTTTTTTTAAAAAATTTTTTATAAAAACTTGCCAATAAAAAGCCTCAATAAAAGTATAATGTAGTATGTAGTGCCTGCTGGCTTCCATGTCCAACGTCCAAAACATTTGATAGATTTAGCCTGCCTTGAGGTGGTAGGGGTGTGGCCTTCCAATAATCTCACTCCTGATTGGCGAGAGTACCATAGAAACATTGACTCAGATTGAGTCGAACAAATCTCTGCTTGCAGACATCGTCTGACTCCAACATATTGCAAAGAAATGGCGACTGAATTGACTGCACTTTGTTGGAATAAGCCGTTTTCTGTTTGTGAAGTTACACTCATTTGATGAAGGTCTTATACACTCAATGATAAAAACCTATCGTTTTTCAGCACATGTATGAAATTTGACACATTTGATTAAAAAATACCCCAATCCTTTATAAAAGTGGTTTCAGATGAGAAGTACCTTTTGGAGGTTTATCTGAATAGACCTGCACTGATCCACCTATCCTGTAAAACTGTCAACACATTTACTCATTCAACAGAAAGAGCCGCTTTTTAACATCTACACAATATATTTCTTGACTTTTCGGTGCTTCTATTGGTAAACTGTCCTCAGTTTGAATGCAGACTGTCACGTTCTGCTCATGAGGGATTTTAGAACTTTAATAATAACAGACAACTCAACAGATGAGCCTGTAGTTGCTCGAGTCTGCTGACGTTCATTTGAATAGGAGAAGAATTAAAGGGAGGATTTTTTTTAGGCACTATTTTGTTTGTGGCAAAGAATAAATTAGACATGTTTGTGAAAGGGGGAGAAATGAAATCAGCTTCTTAAGAAGAATACAGCTTTAGATTATCCGGACCTGCTGCTTTTTTTCTAATGTCTGCGCATTTAGGAGGTTTATGCACCACTGGAGCTGTGAGTAGATTAACACTAAAGCAGTGACTCACAAAGCAAATACCAGCAATACTGAGAGACTCAGATGAGGAAAGGACGCTCATTGAAACACCATTACTGACTCTAAATTAGAGATTTACAGCCATTTAACATCTTTCTGCGATTTCTAGCTGAGAATTGCACTACAGGAGAGGCTTCACCTTTGTACAAGAAGAAGATTAGGGTTTGACCACCTGTTGCACTTCAGTCAGACCTGTTGAACCATACCTTCACCACTAAATCTGTAGTTTGACTGCTTATGCAGTATTTGAGTGGTATGTATATCTTTGCACCGGTAACTGTGTGTGTGTGTGTGTGTGTGTTATCACTCAGAAAATGGTTTACTTTCAACGCCAAAATTAAGTCAATTCAGTCAGCATTTTTTTGGAACACGGACGCCGCCATGTTGGAACCAGAAATCGTCAGTAGGTAGTGATTGGTCCGAGTCGGCCTGAGTCACCGCTTCCATGGCAACCGCTCCCACCAATAAGGGGTGAGCTTATTGAAAGTCCACAATAGGCCTGGGCGATAAATCGATCAAATGAATTAATTCGAATTTTTTGCTACGGGCGATTTCAAAAATAACTAAATCGAGTTTTTATGTGGCACATTTTTGGCTCCTCAGAGCTTCCGTAGCGTTAGTTTCACACAGCACGCGACAAACAACACACGAAACAGCACGCGACAGCATGGCTACCGGTGAGAAATAAACTCATCTGTTGTGAGGAACTGGTGTGGCTTTACTGTCAGACGTGGAGGAAGAGACCCCCCCACGCTGCAACATTTACCTAAGTGAGCCGATCGGAGTCAAAGGCTCTCACGCGCGGTTGAGTGGCACGCGCTCAGTCTTCTTACACATGCACGCGCCCTAACACACTCATTCTACAACGCCTGTATAGTTAGTTCATTAGTTAGATAGTTATTTTTTCCTGTTATTTGTTAATAAAGAATACTGCGTTGTAATTATTACTTGTACAGGTATATTCATTTGCGACACGGCCACCGTAGGATTTTGTTTTCGGAGGAGGCGGAGGCGGAGGCGGGCGGTGCTAACCGCGACTCCTGCTGCTTCATCATCAAGACGGGGTTTATTAATTTATTTAAAACTTTAGACCCAGATATGAGCTGTGTTGTTAACTTTTTAGAAATTGCTGCTACTCTCAAGGTGAATGTTTGTCTCATTTTAGTCTAGACTGCAAAGTGTGACTTAAGACACAGCTGGGACTTGAAGTAAGTAACCTTTTCATTTTGGACAAGTGAAAACAAGAGTAGAATAACAAAATAAGACAAAAATTATATAAAACAAGAAAAAATTATATAAAACACAACAAAATTATATAAACACTATAATTATATATAAGTCCAAAAGGGAGTGAGAAGAAGAAAAGTTTTATACTTAACTTTGATTCCAAAAGTGTTTTTATTTATTTATTATTCATACCAGAAATGGGGGTTACATTTGTCTTGCATTTGATTAAATAAAAGCAACATTTGCTTTAAGTTGTCTGCCGTTTGTACTTATTGCTTTCCTTAAGTAGGGGGAAAAAAAATCGGGAAAAAATCGGAAATCGAATTAAAAAAAATAAAATCGGAGATTTTATTTTTAGGCCATATCGCCCAGCCCTAGTCCACAATCGTATCGCATGAAAGCGAGCTGTCAATCAGACATTTCAAAGGTTGGACGTGAGACCACCTCCTTTCATTGAGGCGTCTGATTGGCCAGTTTATAACTTGGGTAGCTTACACTAAAGAAATATTTGAATAGCAATAGCATATTAAAAAAGGGTTAAAGTTAAAGTCCCATTAGCTGTCACACAACAAGGTGTGTAAAATGTGTTGACCTATCCCCAGGGGGACGAGTCCTTGGTATGACTCAGCCTGGATTTGAAATCATGACCTTTCAGTCTCAGGACAGGCACTTAACCACAAGACCACTGAGCTGGTTGTCAGTTGCAGTAGGTAGCAAAAAAATGGTTATTCTGATTATGATTCCTTAATCAAAGTCTATGGGATTTTGGCTTCTTGGAACCAGTTTGCAATGCAAGGGGTCAGGGGTCACCCAATCCAGTTCTCATATACAGTCAATGGTTTGCATCACCCTTTTCTAGAATATTCATGCATGAAACAGGCTCAAAGATCCACTGCAAGTAGATTATTCAGCCAGCACTTCACCAGCACCCTCACCCTTTCACACCAAGATGGAAAAAAACAGCAAAAACGTGCTGTTTTCTTTTTCTTTTTTGTCACCTCAGTGCCGCTCTGTCTTCATTGATATCGAAACGTGGACGCTCAAAGTGCCAACAACCTGCACGCCTCTGCAAACTACTAGTATAATGCTGTTAGTTATCTCGCTCATTAGGATGTCAGGATTTTTGCTTTTCAATTTAAACAAATCAACCCTGTTTTTCACAGTTGACAAGATCTTGACTTGTGTGGAAGTCTTTGCTTGACATTCCTTGTTTTGTCTGTTTGGTCCGTTTAATCAGCCGTTTTTTTTTTGTTTTTTTTTCCTTCCAGGAAGCAGGAACCGAGATTAAAACCTGTATTAATGCGATAGAAAAAGAAAAAACCTGAAGCACATTGTGTCTCTGAACTCACTGAGTCACATCTAGACAATCCAGCTGCGCCACTGCTACAGGAGAGGCGGGGGCAGGCGGAGATAAATGCAGTGATGAGTAGCCCGTGCATGAGACAGAGCCCAAGATATTTTTTGGTAAAAGTCACCCAACCTTTGAGGTCTTATTCCTCAGCTAAAGCTGTGGTATTAGTTTTCACTTTAAAGATTACTGTGTGATACCGAGTGAAAAGCTGAGCATTTCTCTTCGGTGCAGACGGAAGGTTGAAATTGCTATCCACAGGAGAAAGTATCTTAATTCACTATCATCCAAACTGAGGCTGAAGTAAATTGAAATGTCCGTTTCTGGATTATGACTCTGCAGAGCATTGCAAGCTGTTCCGGTCGCTGAGACCATCTATTTAAGAGACGACTTCTTACAGGGAGACAGAAAACATGCGGCTAAAAGCTCCTATTACCTTGCTGGATCCCTAACTTTTTTGAAGAGGCTTCAAGTAGACTTAAGACATCCATTTAATGATCTGTAATCCTTTGGCAAATGTACAGGGGCCTGCCAGGCTTTTTAGTTCCTTTAAACCAAAACTGGACACACGAAAAGGCCATACCTGTTTCTAAGAAACAAGAAAAAAAGGGGGAAATGAAATGAGGAAGAGGAGGGTGAAGGTTTCTTAGAAGCCTAAAGCCCTGTCAGGAGGCGAAGAAAAGAAGTAGTCGTCCAGGTTAGGTCTTAATGGAGCCATTGATCCTGTGCCAGAGGAGGACACGCCCAATAGGGGACCGGCTCAAGCGAGTAGACAGGTGTACGCTCGATATCTGTCCCACTTCTCTGACCTTAAAGCTTTTAATCAGCTCTGCTAGGGAGCTTGTCAATCCTGTCAAACAATGAGCGGCTGCAGTGTAGACACAAAACGATGGTGGGGAGGGCGGGGGCTCTGCATAATACTCAGA
Source organism: Oryzias curvinotus (assembly GCA_023969325.1). Lineage (NCBI taxonomy): Eukaryota > Metazoa > Chordata > Actinopteri > Beloniformes > Adrianichthyidae > Oryzias > Oryzias curvinotus. Next base: position 9,406,406 of record CM043718.1, on the reverse strand, counting down.
GGAGGAATCTGTATGTGCAGCTTTCCCCACCCTGTCTGTCCGTCAAAGCACCACACAACCCTTGCAGTGTCGCTTCCCCGCCACATATATCGTCACATGACTCAGCGATCGGAGCTGCATGGATTTCTGCACGGCCTAATGGAGCCGTCGAACCTCCCAGTGACGGGCCGCTTTGTTGATCAATATTAATACACTATCAGGATTTGTCAGGCGCTCTTTCTGCCGCCGTTTCAATCAAAGGTCGGGCTGCACAGGTTCTCGCAGGCTCCCCATGCGCATTCAGAGTCCAAGCTGCGAGGCCGGACTGCAGCATATCTTTTAACTCGGGATAATTACAGCAGCAGTTTGATTGCAGTTAATAGCACAAGCTGTCAGCGGAGCAGACACACAGCAGTCACACTGTTCCATTCTGACCACAATGAAACTGCTCTGGGTAGGGGAGATTATCTCCAGAGCCTTAACTTCAGCTCATTTTTTATGTTTGTTTGGTTTTAATTATTGTCACATTGGCATATTTAAGAAAACTGAGCATTTATTGACTCTTCAGAAAAGTGAAGTTTATTTTATTAAGTATGCTTGAGTTTAGGTATAGCAAGTATATTATAGACTATGTACATGTAGTGTAGAAGGTATACTAAATAAATACTACTTTAGACTACATTGGAACATTTTAGGTGTACAAAATATAGATAGGTACATGTAAAGTAAAATTCAAGAATACTCCCTCACTTGTAGCATAGACTAAGTATACTTGTAGTACAATAAAATAGAAAACATTTTTTGCCAGGGGTATACTTTCATTTTTCATGAATTAAATCTGAAAGAGTTATTGGGGAAACCAGCTATCAATATAACCGGCACCAAATGTTTGTAGTTGATGGACCCCTGTTTCAGTAGAACCTGTTTACCATGAGAAAATCCATGAAAAATGTATAACATACATATTAATGTAGTTGTATTCTGTAGGGACCCCCTCTAGTCAAGACTGCATTTGATGCATGAACAGCCCATGTTGTTGAGACGCAGGCAAAAAGAAAACATGGGCGCTATCTAAGAAAATGGCTGCTGTTTTGGATCAAATATAATTTTAACGATTGATTCCATGTCTGCCATGTTTTAAACAAAAGCCACCATTTGGGATCAGATAGGTTTGTAGCAATTAAGTGTACTGCCACAGTCTTTAAAAATGGCGGCATTTTTGAAGAAGTGCAAGCCTCCATTTTCAAGGATTCAAGGATTCATTTTTGGATCAAATACATTTGTAACCATTGAGTTAATGGCCACCATCTTTAAAAAAAAAAGTTGCCATTTTCGATCAAATGTGTTTATAACAATTGAGTATATGGCTGCTAGCTTTAAAAATGGCTACCATTTTGGATTTTTCTTGTGCTTCTCTGAAAGGGGGGATCCTCGGGTGTATTCATGGCATATTTGGTGTTTGTACAATATAATGCACTCTTTTCCTGGTATATCAACCTACCCGGCTCCGCCTAAACCTCACCGCTTGGGTTTTAACAGAAACATCTGCACTTAGTCAGAAGGAAAAAAAAAAAACAAAAACCTTAATTTCCTTCCCTTTTTTTGGTTCAAAGCCCACCCACCGTGGCATTTTCCACATGAAACCAAAGCCATTCTGCGATTTTGATTAATCAAACCTTTTCAGTCACAGCTTAGGAACATTACGGCACACAGAGCTCCCTGGATTTGTGCAGAAAAAGCTTCTGTATTCTACGTCACTGCATCAAAAGAAATGATTTGACATCTGACAGCCACTGGAGGCTGGAGTCAGTTGTACCACTCCACTTGGTTTCCAGCCTTGCTGTGGCTTTGTGGTTCATGACTCCGTGCCAGCTGCTCTTCTCCTGAAAGGCCGGCGCTATTATTTCATGTTTTCTTATAAAGTGCTCCATCAACAGTGTCCCAAGATAAAGAAGTTACAGAAGCTTGAAAAATAACTGCCCATAAAATTCCCTCGGCTAAAACTCTTATTAAGTCTTTAAAAGTTGTTCACTTTTTGTTTGCTCAGTTCTGTCAATTCTGCATTGAGTGCCCCTCTACTGAGCGGGTTTTTTTTTTTTTTAGAAATGGTTTGGAAGGCAAGTTGTAAGATATATTCCATTTAAACCGTGTGAGACTTAATGTGCCGACAGACGCCAAGGAAGCTGTGAGAAAGTGCTGTGTGTGTGATGCAGCTCAAAGACTGCTGGGAAAGACAATACTTGATTCCAGCTGGATAGCACATGCAGCAGAATATGACCATAGTCCTGCGATGTGGTGAGCATTCCAAGGGTTATATGTATGTGGAACATGGAGCCGTGCTAGCCTTGGACGCCACGGGCTGTGGTCGTGGTTTAGGAAATGGTTCAGCTCGGGTCTCTGAGTTCTGCTGGAAACCGCCGGATTTCATTGAGGTTTATGATCAAAACACGCGTTGGAAAAGGAGAATGTGACAAAAGGGGACAGGGCCCAGCCTCCAAGCAGAAACCCGAGCGTTCCCATGTGGCGCGTCTTTGCCTCAACCGTGTGTTTTTACTTAGACTTCATGCTTGCTGTCATTGCTCCTTTTCTCATTTCAGCCACTTGTGTATGAGCCGACCCGGGGTGTAATGATCCAGCAACATTTGGAAACCGTCCTCCTAATGTCAGAGTTGCACTGCAACAGGAAATGCGTATCAAAATGTGCATGCATTACCAGGAGGGTGGAAAGTTATTTACATGGGACAGTAAGGCTGCACTCTCAGAGAGGTTAGCTGTTTTAAATTTAAAATGTGAAACAAAAGTGTGTGCAGTCAGACATGTGGATAATAATCCGTGCTAGGCCTGAAAATAAAGTTAAAAAAATTATTATAACCTGTGCGATACCTTTCGCTTTAAACTGCAATATCTGGTTTCCTGAAATGTTTACACACGTGCTAAAACAATCGCATGAAAGGTTGAAGTATTTAACATATCAAATAAAGTCCTTTAAGCATTCGACCAATGAGATGGACCCTTTTACGTCATTAGAGCACTTAATGTTGGACGCCCGCCCCTTATGTAAACGTGGGTCATTTGGAATACAGCATATGGTGTTCACACTGGACAAGCAGGGAGGGGCTTCTTTTTCTTTTTCTACTGTTTACTAGCCCATGACCGTCCCCTACATTTAAAAAACGTTGATGCAAAATGTTAAAGTGGTGCAAATCCCACAAATCTCCAGGCTCCAGGCTCTATTCTGATGTATCAAAGACTTAGTGTCATATACATCCGGATCAATATTCAGACGGTTGGCACCTCAATGAATTAAGGGAGACGTAATCCATACGTCACTACCAAATCCGAGTCTCTGATTGGTCCACGTTCGACCAGGTTTACCTTTCAACAGACATTCAATGGCCACGCGTTTTATAAGTAAAGCCTCAAAACGGTTGTAGAAACTTACTTGTGACAGTAATCACAAGTGATATTAACTAGTGATTATTATCACAAAGGTTTCTCATATGTTGCAGCCCTAATTCTTTCCTGAAATGACGTAAGTTCTGGGTTAACTCTTGTTTGTTTGGGTTTAATTGTTTCTGCACATGCACAGAGCGGTTGCAGCCGCAGATCCAGGCCTCTTGTGATTTGCACATTCGGATGTGATGCGTGGCCCGCTAATCAGCCGAGGAGCGGTCGCGGCATGGCTTTGGAGTAAATGCCCAGGATCCTGTGAGCCTGGCGGTGGTCGTGACTCAGACACATATTAGGTATGCTTGTTAATTGATAGCAGACAGGGGCTCCAGCCCGCTGCCCACTCCAGCTGGAGTGTGAATTCCCTCTCCTGTATGTTAATGGACCTGCTGTAGATATGGCCGCTGAAAAATAGCTGCGCTTCGACAAGCGGAGCCGCGTGCGCTTCGCCCCTGCTGTCCTGTTTGTGTCCCTGCCACAATTATAAATGAACTTTGATAGCAGTCTGCTCTCTTCTCCTTTTTCACTTTCTGTACAGCCTTAATAATGCAGAATCCGCTTCGGTTTAATGCATGGAATCTGCTGAGGCAGCTGCAATAATCCAGGAAGTGTCCGCAGGAAAAAAAAAAAAGAAACACAGAAGTGATACTCATCAAGTTGTGATTGTTTGGTCTGTTTCTCTTTGGGTTGTTTAAAACACCACCTGTCATGCAGTGCGCTGCTTCCCCTTATCTTTGCTCCAAACCTATTTATCCTCCAAATACTTCCGTCTCTGCTGAGTGTAATATATCAGCCTGTTTTCGTCAACGAGAGGGGGACAAAAGGAAAAGAAAAAACTGCAAAGAAAAGGTCAGCTCAGGTCACACACTGAAAACAATGATCCACGCTCGCATGGAGTATTTCTAAAGGTCGCCGTGCACGGGGCGGGGGGGGGGATTTACCCCTCTTTTCCCTACTGGTTTAATGCGTGCATGCATACATAGCATTTCCTACTATGCAGTACGGACTTTCCTTCCTTTTGCATGATCATTTCAGCTGAAAAGTCGTTCGATGGTTGAAATCTTAATAATTCAACACAGGTTCGATGCGTAATCATATGGAAATATCCAACATCTGTCTTCCATGTAAGACTTTTCTTGTGGACAATGGAGTAGATGGGGGGGGGGGTCGTGGTGCACAGTTGTCCAGGGCCAGACTCTTCCTCAGCACTTTTTGGCAGAACTTTATATGCATTTCATGCCGCATTTGCCCAGTCCACAGCTGTAGTGTCAGGTTCTGCTGCGGATCTGACTCAGACAATGCACCCCCCCTTCTCAACATCCCTCTTTATGGATAATCTTTCATGAATCACTGCTGGATTCACATTTGATGCTGTTGGTACTTCTATATTGACTGATAAAAATGCACAGTGTAACAATTAAAAATCCTTAAAGAGCCTGTCCAATAAAAGAAAAGTATGGTTTTAAACTTGTAGTATTTTTCTCATGATGGAGGACATTTATTAAAACTGTGTTTCTGAGTATTTCTTTTTTTTTTTTTTTAAATCGTGCTGAATCAGGGGCTGATAAAAAACCTTCTTCTTTTTCTTCTGTCTTTAAAATTCAAGTCCAGTTACTTCTTTACACCTGGTCTGTGTTAAATGGTTCACTTGTTTCAATTCAAATCATTCCCAACCCTCAGTATATTTAAGTCTGGGGTTTTAATTGTTCTCTGTCAGAACCTTCCTTCTTACCTTTTGTGGTTCTTCTATTCATGATTCAGTTTGCAAAAGTGTTGTTGTTTTTTTGGTCATCTTTAGCTCGTTTCCTCTTTTTCGTGTGTGTGAAAGTTCTTTCTTTTCTTTTGACAAAATGTCCAACTTCCCTTTAGACATAAGGCCCACTGTTAAGTTAAATTTATATGTATAGATATATTTATAGATTTTACTTACTACAAAAAATCAAATCTCTAATCTAAGCAAACATACTAAATTTGCAATAACCCACTGTGCCTGCAAGAACAGTGTTAGAGCTCATCGATGCTGCTCAGCAGGATTTGAAGCTACCACCCCATTGAAGCTTCAACAAACCAATTTGCACTGGGGAAAAATCAAAACATCTAGATCACAGGGGTCCATGTATCTGTACACATTTTGTTAAAAAAGCTTTTATTAATAATATAATACAAATATCAGACTGCAAAAACATATTTCTTTTATCGAGTTAATAAGAAACTTTTAGTGTTAATATATTAGAAATGATCCATTTTAAACTTTAATTATGTTTTTTAAAACATAAATAAGAACTTTGATTTGCAGCCTTTTAAAATATATATATATTTATATTTAAAAAGAACTCAAAGTTAGGTCAAAGTAAAATTGAAATAAAAAAACAGCTTGATTCGTCTGAAATATTTATTCCCCGTTTATTCCACACATTTGAAATTCTCTAGAGTTTTTAATCAGAGCTGTGAATCTTGGACACTTCAGACTCTTTCTGTTTTATTTTGTTTATAGTGTTTCTGAACGATTTCATGATGTTTTAGGACTTTTCTGCCTAAAACGGAATATTTTTTTCTCTCTCTTCTCACAGTAAAACATTTTGTTTTTCTGGTCAAACTCCAACTTTATTGTCAGCACCGTTTTCTCCCTTATCATACATTAAAAGCTCACTTTGCTGTTAGCAGTTTTCTAATCAAGCACAGAAGATTTCAAGCCCCGCCCCCACAAATTTACCTTTGTATCCTTCAATGATAAATAATCAAATTTCAAAAGGAGATGCTCATGAGAAATGTTAATTATTTTAACCTGATCTTAAGGAAATAAATAGTTTTCTATTTACCCATCGGAGCGTTTATACTTCCAAACAAGCTCCGCCCCCCAAAAATGTACCCAAGTGTTTTAATGTCATAAATGAAAAAAATGCCTCTAGGTGCTAATGTGGAAGGTACTACTGTAACTTAAAATCAATGTCAAGACACCAAAAAAAGAGATGTTTTCAGCTGACAGGGGCAGAGCTACAGGGTTTAGATAAAGGGGGGCAACTGCCCCTCCACCAACAAGCTCTGCCCCACGGCTGCTCCCCCAATTTTTTAATCAGTGTTAGTATTGTTATGGACAAAGATTAAGAAACCATCAATTCAAGCTTGTTTAAGCATTACAAAAATAATAATAATAATAATAAAAGCAACTATTTAAAATGAAATAACAACAGTAATATTAATTAAAGCTCCAAACTGAATTTTAGCCCACAGCTGGGCATGTTCACTTACAGCCCTTCTTCAAAGTATTAAAACATCATTTCTGAGTGTTGAGTAAACCAAAAGGATTTGGGAAATGTCCGAACACTTGAGCACAAGATGCAGTTTACTGTTAACATGCTAAGCCGAAGGTAGCGTTGAAAGCTACTCTTGCTTTGCGGCACTGATGGGGCAGATGGTGAATTTGACATGGTACAACCCCATTTGGTTTTCGCTTCAGCTGGAAGAAGATCCTTTGGTGAAGAGCCTCAGCACAGCAGAGAGGGAGCAGAAAGACATCTACTGCTACTTTGAGACATATGGAAGATGTTTTGGTTCAAAGCCGGGCAAAAGTAGGACTAATCCAGAAATGCAAGTGGGGATTGCAGCAATCAAGGATTACAGGTGCAAGAGGACAGAACGGTACAGGAGTGCAGACACGAGGCTAGCCGCTTCTGTCCGTGTTTCAAATCAAGTCGGGGTTAAAGAGCTTTGAATTATTGCAGAAAGCGTGGCTGAATTTTCCTCACAACTGAAGGATGGCCTGCAGGTTGGAGGGGCAGCCCTCGCCTGCAGAAGGTTTTGTTGTGTTACCACGTTCAAATCACGCATGAACATAGCTTTATCGACGGCCTGTGCCAACACAGACATTTCCACGGGAGGTTTGTTGCCCGCAAGCATCGTCTCTCCTCCTCTTTAATATCCAGAGTGCTGTAATCTCCTCACCGCAGCTGACCCTCAGTGTGTCACTCTCACTGCTAACTCGCCTTAACTCCCCCCAAAATCCCCTACATCACATTTATGTAACCCTGGCTTTAACTCCTCTGAGCCTGTACCTGCTGCTGCAGGAGCTCAGCCTGTCTGAAGGGATAATGCATCGCTCCAAAGTGCGTATGTGGCCTCCTTTTTATTTATTGATCAGCTTTTTTGTCTGTAAAGACATCCAGCAGATGTTGTTGTTTGAAAGCCTGGGAAACTTTAGCTTCATGGAGAACTCGCCATGCAGAGCAGAGCTCCACGCTGAGCCCGTACGGCGGACCAGAGGCTCTGCTGACTAATTGTATCGTCTGTCGTAAATGCTCCCTGGTGCTTTGGCCCCAGATCTTCCTGATAAAGCGTGTCATTATGCGGCGGCTGTTGTTCTTGTGTTTCTGACACCGCACTCGTGCACCTGTTCTCCTTTCATAGTTTCACCCACACAAGCCTGAACACTTGGCACCCATTCATTTCCCAGTCCGCCCTCCCTTTCACTCGGAGGCTGAACTGTTGTTTACCCGTACGTCGCCGGCTCTCAGGTGTCAGCGGGTGATGTCATCCCCCCGTTTGCTCAGGTAGCGTCAGCGTTGTGTGTTCAGTGTCATCGAACCGAAACCGTGGTGGCCTTGTTTAGGCCGCGGGGTGACGGAGGCGGGTCAGCGCTCACTGACGGTGTGTTTACACTTGATACATGCCAACCCCTCCTCTCCCAATCGTCCCCCCTGCATGCTGTCCCTTTCTGTAAGGGCAAAAGCCTTATTTGTGTGTCATTGCCACATTCAAAGACAACTAAAATACCAGCTTGCTTCCAGCGCATTTCCTATCAGCTTCCAAGGAAAGTGTTAATTACAGAAAGTCTAAAGGTGCAGTTGCTTAATGAAGATGGTATCTCAAAAGCAGCACTTTCCCATCAAGGTTTGGTTCCTCCAAATTGAGTTGTCTAGTGTTTTTTCTTCAAGGATGAATCATTATCTTGCTGAACTGAGATGAAAAGCTCTCCTGCAGGAGAACTAATGCATCCCTTTGACAAAGCCTTAAAAGCTCCTCGAGGGCGGCGCGTATTTGTGCCGCCGATCTTTTATGGCCAAAGGATGGAGCGACGTCTGCCCCGCGCTGCCCACCTGAAATACAATTCTGCAGCCTCGTTGAGAAAACACATGTTCCGTGACGCCGGGTCATTACGTTTCTCAGTCCAACTGAAAGCAAACAGTTAAAGATGAAACTCGCTGGCACAGGGGGCTGCAACCTTTAACACTGAAAGAGTTTTTTACTGAGCAGCGAAAGCCACAAACTCCCATTTATGTTTGATCGCCATTAAATCATTTATTTATGAAGTGTAGCTTTATAAATAAATCATTTATTTATCATAACAGGTGTTTTATTTCTAATATGTTTCTTTGTACAGAGGCACATACAAGTGCCTTTCAAAATAAAATATGCTTTGTGTTAAAAACGATTGCGCCGCAGTAGATTTGCTATTATACTTTAACCCAACCAGATTTAAAAAGTAAGAATTGAGTTTAAACCTATTCAAATAGTAAACCACTCTAACCTTTTACCCTCATTTTGCTCAGTTATCTGTCTTGTGTGCAATTTGCAGGAACGTTAAAGCTCTTAATGCCTCTTGATCTAGTGTTATGTTAATTTTACTCGGAAAACCAGCTCAGTTCAAAAATCTAAATACAAACCAATTTATCCAAATTGTTAACATTTTCCTTTACAACCAAAGAACCACAATGGAGGAATAAAAGAGCTGCATGTGGCTTCGCAGCCTCAGGTTGGAGACCCCTGCATTAGCGTCTTCCCCAGATTGGAAAGTTGCCGAATGTAATAAATACTCCTGATAATCATTAGCGTTCCTGGCGCAGCAGATGCTAAATTGTCCTCAATGAGCGAGCATGTCGTACAAAGGAACATTTCAAATTTGAAGCAGATAGAGGGAAATCAGGAACAGGTCTACTAAGCATCTGTTCCAGTGAGCGCGTGCAGAGCGCTGCTTTGGCAGGTACACCGCTGTTTACCCAGGAGACCTGGCTGAAGCGCATCAAATACCAACTGAGATTAAAACCAATTCTCGGACACATATTGCTCTTTCAAGCAAAACTGGATGGCCTCAGTCAACAGGAAACAACATAAAAAGGAGAATGCGGCTGCAGCTTGAATGAAGTGACTTTTCTGGTTGCATCAAAGCTTTAGACTCAATGAGATAAAAGTCAGTCTTCCCCAAGAGTCTCGCTATCATTTACCATTTGGAAAATCACTTTTTGCTTCTGTAGAACTCCAGATAAATGCCACTGGATGAGCTCTAAATTACTCAAACAGCCAAAAAAAAAAAAAAGAAAAAAAAACAATTCCTCCAGGGGAATAAACAAGCAGCTAATGGGAGGTTTTGAGAGTGCATGAGCTCGTGGATTTGGACGCCTCTCAAGCACCCCATGTGTGGTCACAAAAACAGAGGGGGGGAACAGACTTCTGTGCCATCGCCGTGGGAACTGGGACTACATTAAACAGTCATTACCCCAAGTGGCTGAAGCCATGTTTTATCCATCAGCATCCCACTTAAATAACAGTGGAGTCACCAAAGCAGAAGAGATGATGACGAGGGCTTGATGTGTCTGCATGTGACAGGCTTTAAAGTAGCACTTGGCTCCGTGTTTATATCAAAACACACCGTGGAGGAGCTGAAGTAGACGAAGCCACCAGCTCAGTGATGACCTATTTGCCCGGACTTCTTCATGGCGTGGGTGTCGGTTGGACAAAAGCAGAAAATGTTCCCCGTTCTCTTTTCGGGAGGCAGTTAAGTGCTCCGTCCTCTGGAAAGTGGAGCTCTTTTCCATCTCCACCCCCGTAAGAAGAAAACATTAAGGCTTCCAGAAGAATGCGGTTTAATGACATCACATGGTCGTGCCCGGTGGAGCTTTAAATAGAAGACATTAATGAGAGCTTCTTCTAAAATATGCATTTAGTTCTAGTTAATCTTTGCCTGCCTCACATTGCTGCAGCTCGAGGTGAATTGTTCTGAACTTTATCAGACCGAGGCATAAATGGATTTCTCTGGGTGAACGTGCCAAAAGAGCCAATTATTGTGTCTCTCGAAAATGTTGTGGGTTAGAATTGCATAAAGAAAAAAGATGACTGTTGCATGTCAGATGGAGGAGTCCTTTTAGATTTACACATGTAAATAATGTTGTGTGTTTATCTGAAACCAGCTGTGGAAAGTCAAAGTAAACTTACTGTATTTTCCGTACTATAGGACGCACCGTCAGCAAATGGTCTATTTTTAGACCATCTGTGCCATATATAAAGTGCTCTGAACTATAACATTAAGTGAATAAAAGAGTCCGAAATACAACAGTCAGACTTTATTAGCTTCATTTACACTAATTGTAGAACTTGTTTGTAACTCATTAACCATGTTAGAAACCTTACCTCAATGCATAAACACATACTTGACATAAATACGTTAGGGTATTTACAATACCTGTAACTAATAACTACAAACCTTGCTAGTAACACATAAAAAACAGTGCAACACTGCTACACGTTACCCACATTAGGATACGTACTCTAACACCCGACCTTGTTTGCAACTTTGAAAAATAGCAGAGCACCCTGTACTTCTCAAAATTGTGCGTCCAAGCGGAAACTTCCAATCAAAAGCCAATGTAATCGCACAGCTTCAGCTTTTGCGATTAAAACTCTTGCATTTAAGCGTAGCTAGGCCAAATGCAAAAAGTAGTCTATGTAAGTATACTATTCAAGTATCGTTAATATATGCTAAAAGTGAGGGAGAATACTTGAAGTTTACTTTTTATAAGCTATCTATAGATTATATAGTTAAAATGCTCCAATTTAGTGTGAATAAATTTTCAGTGAATATACTTCCTACACTACATGTACATGGTCTATAGTAAACTCAAGTGTGCCTTATAATGCAGAATGTAAGGTATGTTTTATGGGTTTCTTTCCTTTTTATTATTACAAAAGTTCAGTGTATTTCTAATTTTATTGCATGTGGAGGCATTCAATGCTCTTTCGGGTGAACCCCCCCCTCAGTTTCGTATTGTGCTGGACTTTGTCCGCTCACTGTAGAAAAGCTGAAGGCTGTTAAAAGCTGAAGGCTGTTATATCCTGCGTGCCATATGCAAACAACACAAGGCCCATGTTTTTCCATGCAGACAGACCTTATTACAGCTGAATGTTGTGTGCGCGGCTCTGAGCCGAGGCCGTTGGAGTCTTGCTATCAGTGCGCGGCCAGACGGTACAGCAGCTGTTTTAATAGCAGCCCTTATGTCCCCTCTGATCCAAGTCGACTCACCTGGCAGGATTCGAGCTTCGCTTTTTCCATTTGCTGCCAGCTTGGACATACTTTCTGCTTTGTCTGTTTGTCCTGTTGCTTCTGCTTCTTGAAGCAGCTCTCCTCACTGGCAACTCCTACAGTGGTGTCTACCCTTACAGCATGATTGCTCCCCACCCTGCCACCCCGTCCACTCTCTTGTCAGTGTGAGAACAAAGCAGCAGCAGCACAAACAATAACTTCGACCTGCCTCAGCCCTGCAGCACACCTGCAAATCTCCCCAAAGCTTCCTCTTTGTCCTCCTCTCCTGTTTTGCATCAACACTTCTTTGCCGGTCTTTGTTTCAGCTCCAAAGCTGCAGCGCTAATGCCTCTTGCACGATTGTGACTTGTGGTTTTACGACTCCGTCATATAGTCAATAATTATAGACCCATTGTGTTCTTAGCCAAGACTCTGGCAGTCCTCAAGAGGAGGAGGGGGATCCTGGTGGACTCCTTCACTGAGAAGATTTGGGCTCTTTTGTTTTCTTCATGCATCTTGTTTTGGGCTCAAATGTGGAGTTCTGTCCCTCAGATTTGGTCCAAATCGGTGGAGAATTCTCAAGTATGGTTTTTGTTTAGCTTCTCACAACGAATCAAAGGCAGTTACCCAAAAATATCCTGTTGTTCCGACAGAGGTTTGTTTGAGATACTGGCTGCAATTAGCTCTGACAAGAAGGTTAAAAAAAGTTTAAAAAACCGGTTAGCCCCTCTCAGACACCATCTTTACCCAAAACTTTTTAGTGACTGGCATTTCTTCAATTCTTATGTAATTTGCTTCACTTTGATTTGCTTCTTCCCTATAGTGAATAATCCATTTGGATTCAGACTGAACTGAACCACACCAAAGTTCACTTGCAACAAACCAGACCTTCTTTTTTTTTAGTTCACACCAGAGCTTGGATAAACTTTTACCACTCGTCAGAGCAAGCAGAAGCAAACGGCTGCTCACCAAACAGCCTTCAAAGAAAGCTTTTTACCAACCAGCTCCCTCCATCGCTGTTTTAGGGGTGAAAGCCGGGTCCATATTTATGAGTTTTTACAGCCGCAGCCCTCCCACTTCACTCCAACTTAAGATTAAACTTTAACTGGTGTTGTCACACAGTAAATTGTGTTTTCTATTTCAAAGAATATCATACTATAGCTGCCACAACTGGTAATCTAAGCTGTGATAAAATGGAGTAAAGCATTGCCCTGGGGTGTATGAGGACACAGGTGGCTCTCAAGGTACAGATGACAAGGTTGCCAGTCCTCTCTGTCAAACTGCATTAGTAAATCAATCTGTCATCTTCAAATCCCCCAAGTTTAAATCTCTATACACGGGCCCTTTTTGATGTGCTCAGACGGAAATGAAAGATGATGTGTACTCAGTAACTTCAAAAGGTTGTCACTTTGTTTTTCTGCGAAGTAGGCAGCAAAGGCGGCATTTCAGTGAAAGCATATAACAATAGATTTAAATTGCCTTTTGCTCGTAATGCAATGCTTTCCAGCATAAGCAATTCAGCGTGAGGGTTATGTGGCCGCTGTGAGAGAGGAAAAAAAAGACATTGTTAATCTCAATGGTGTTCCACCCAGAGTCTGCAGCGTTTCCTCTCTTCACGCATGTATTGTGCCCTGATGTCCTTCGGCTGATTACCTGCAGCTTTTACAAGTCAAATCTGAACATAACTGCTGCTGCTGCTGCCGCTGGAGGCGACCCGGCGCTGCTCTCAGCTCCACTTCACATTCTTCCAGGGTTCACCATCAGGTACTGCGTACACAGGGTGTTTACAGAAACGGATCCACCTTAGATTCACAGATTTTAAAGCCCTCCGAGGAAGCTTTAGCAGCAATTATCCATCACGCTGATGCAGTTACTTAGTGTTAAAGGCTTTCTAATGTATGTGTTTTGGGCCCACGTGAGGCCATGGCATATTTTCTCTGCTTTTATGACTGGATTCACTGTTGGTTTTTACGAGTCCGTCGTGATTAAGGCAAGAATTTCTGCCTCTCTTCCTGTGGGTCCTTGTCCATCAGTAAAAGATAATTATAGCGGCTTCTGGTTGTAAAAACACGCTCAGCCGGAGGTTGCCGGACGAGGAAATGGGACATCATCAGAGTTCACCTAGAGAAGACCATAAATCAGAGCTTGACATCAGAGCTGAACAGAATGTGGAAGACCTGTTCAAACTATTGATTGTTGTTGTTTTCTTTTTTAAACTTTCTTTCACAAACCAACACTGCTGACAAAAAGCAGGAATTTTTACGGAAAAAAAAAAGTATTCCCTGAATAAATGAGAACCTCCACTGAGAAAAAAAAAACATATGATCAAATTTCACTTTAGAGCCTAAGTTTGACCTGGGAATTGTTTATTGTAATTGTTCATCATCGTAGTAGAAATATTTTTTATCAGCATTACCAAAGCATGGGATCAAACTCTGACCAAACACTCTTTTAGGAATTTTGTGATGCATGTCAGTTCAAGAGTTTTTATTTTTTCAAGAATCAAAAATGAAATTATTTCCATCATTGATTTAATCAAACCAACCAAATCAAACAAAACCAACAAATGTACTTTATGTTTCTGGTAAGGACTTAACCCAAAGAAGAAAAGAAAAATCCTCAGTAAAATCAAAACATCCATACAATAAATTACAGACAGTATGTACTGGCCAGGCTAAACAATTGAATGTGAGGTTTGAAAAAATAAAAGCATAAAAAAGCTGATTTGAGGACATTTCGTGTACATACTAGGAATGCAACAATTCACTTTTTCCCACAATTCAGTTCAAACTTGGATTCTTTTATTACTATTTTTTGCTTCGGTTTGATATATTACAAAACAACAAAAAATTCTGAGAAATCTTCAATTAGCTAAAAAACAAATTACAATGACAAGAAAAAGTACCAGTACTGAAAAGCCTGGTGTAATGTAAGAAAACAATGAATAATCCTTCTTAAATGTAGCCTTTGACACTTTCAACGTAAAGATCCAAATGCAGTAGAGAAGCAACGATTCACTTTCCCTACGATTCGGTTCAGTGGTGTTACATATGAATCGGTTTTAAACTCAGAACTGTCCCATCCCTAGTACTGTATATTTACATGAACCACTATTAAGGTTAATTTTCCATCCTTTCTAATGGATCATTTTGTTTGTGCAGCCAAACTCCTCAAAGGAATAGACAGTAAAGAAGAGGTAATTGCTGGGTTTTTAATATAGCTAATGTGTGTGTTCATATTGTTTTTATTGCTTACACAGGACTCCACATTGTTTCTTTTAATATGAGCTCCAGGCAGTGGTTGAGTCATTTGCGAGTAAAAAGTAATTAAAATTACAGGGGGGCTGTTGGTGCGTTGCTGGGTAGGTGGAGGGGAGCACAGCAGAGCATGACTTGGCTGCTGGCATCACCGCCCTGGTACTTATTCATTAGTGATGCAGTTCTTCTCTGTGGATCCTCCCATCTCATCAAAAACAGGACGTCTGCAGACAAAGACGGGGCTGGATGGATGTGCCCATTATCATAATAACACATCCTGCAGCATTTACGCTCAACAAACGCTGGGTTCCACATTTAGCATGGGCGCCAGGGGACGAATGGGAGTGTGAATGCAGGAGTTTGTGCTACCGCTGACATTTTGACTCTCAGTGCATGAAGTTGGTACTAAGTGAAGTGTTCTGCTTTGCCTTCTTAACAAGTCTTTCTCTTTTGTGTGTTTAGCTGGCAATGGACAGGTCGTTCAGATGGACTCCGTTAAGTCCGGCTTCGTGGGTTCCCAAGTGGAGCTGCGCTGCATTTTCGTCAACAGCAACCCGCCGGTCAAGGTCTCCCAGGTCACCTGGCAGAAGCTGCTCAACGGCACCAAGCAGAACGTGGCCATCGTCAACCCGACTCTGGGCGTGTCGGTTCTGTCCCCCTTCAGGGAGCGGGTGAGCTTCAAGCAAGCCACCGCGCGCCACCAAATGTCCTCGCTGGAGGACACCACCATCGTGTTCTCCAACCTGCAGCTGTCTGATGAAGCAGCCTACATCTGCGAGTACACCACGTTTCCTGCAGGGAACAGGGAGAACATGGTCAACCTGACTGTGTATGGTAAGAA
This sequence comes from Oryzias curvinotus, assembly GCA_023969325.1. NCBI lineage: Eukaryota > Metazoa > Chordata > Actinopteri > Beloniformes > Adrianichthyidae > Oryzias > Oryzias curvinotus. The sequence continues at coordinate 9,390,589 of CM043718.1, read as the reverse complement.
ACGGAAGAGGGAAAGATGAAAAATATCAAGCATTGTCAAACTAGAAAACAGAAAACATTGTTCATCTTGTCTGAAGCTTTAATAAAAACTGCTGTTACAAGCTAACCTGTATGCGGTGTACAGGTGGCCCGCACAAAATATTAAGGTCATAGACCCCTCGTTAAGCATGCAAAATGAAAATGCTCGTGCACATTTTTTCCTACTGTTTGCTGCAAACGATAGGTGATAGTGATAGGTCATATGCAACATGCAATGGTAAAGAATGTAGAATTGTACAGGTTTTTCAGTTTTTATACCCCCAATTGTACTGCACACTGCTGTTCACGTAATAAGTACGCTCCTTGTGAGCAGGCTGACTATTAGAAATGTGGAATTGTGGCATAAGGGCACTGTACGACAGCATCGCTCATATGTCATAAGCATATTGTCGCATTAACTTTACAAATACTTCACGATTACCTCACACACGACCATGGTAGGTTTGACGAGCTTTAAAGTGGACGTACAAGGAAACCGTCATTCCTGTCTACGACCGTCCACCGGACAAGTCAAAACCCACAGAATCTCTATGGGTCAACCCCGGTACGAGGTCATGTGACTAAAACTTAGGACAGACTTGGAAGCAAAGACTTCCTGGACAGGTTCTTTATCTTTGATCTGGAACCACAGGTGTCTTATTGAATTCAAAGCCTGTTTGCAAAACTTGTTTACCTCAAATTAAACAATAAAAGTACAGATGCATGCAAAGGGCTGTTGCATGGCTATGTCAGCCATTGATTGCTTACATCCCTACAAAAACGTTAAAAAAGAAAGATGGATTTTATGGAGCTGATTGTGTAATTGTTGCTGGGGGTCAGTTGAGTGTTTGTTTCCTGAGCCAGAACCTAAATCAGGTTATTCATCTTGACTTCAGTTAAGAAACAGTTTCTGTGAACATGTTGCGACTGGTCTGATGACTAATCAGTGACAAACTGTCATCCGGTCTCTTTTTTTTTTTTTTACTTTTTACCGAAGTCAAACCTTTTATCAAGAGTCTGAAACCAGTGTCAGCCTGGCATCTGTCACCTAAATCAAAGAGGAAATGAAAGCTGTTACTTTGTCACTATTACTCAACATTACTAAGCCGTTTTACAGTAAAAAGATCCTGCACTCAGAGGTTCCAACCCCTGCAACACCAGGGCGCCGGTTGCATGCCCGTGCATGCTGTGAAAATCACTTTTACTGTTCCATGATGTGATGATTGGCGTGTTAACACCCAAAAGCTGATTAAAAAACAGGAAACTGCAGCAGATCGCAGTCAATAAAAATGGAAGGTGAGACGAAAATCAATGAGGCCACTTCAAAGAGTGTCATTTGGCTCAGACGGTCTCTTCTTGTGGAGAAACAGCAGCGCTTGAGATGTAGTTTATCTTAGAATGAGGCTGCTTAGAAAAGGTTGTGCGCCGGCTCTGATAAAACAGCTAATTGGTAATTAAGTGCTGCTGTGTTTTCCGTTAAGTCCTGGTAAAAGAAAAGGCACTTGGCTTGAGTAGTCTCTGTCGCCGGAGCTTTTTATTTTGTCAGCTTTCAGTCCCCGTTTCATGTCACTGAGCCTCTCAGGACTCTTTGGGCAGCGGAGGAACCTGCGTGCAGATAACCGTGTTCAAAGAGGCTTCCTCACAGCTCCCTTTCACTTGTGCGCTCACTCAGGCTCTAGCTGGCCTTTTTGATGTCACAAAAGTAGATTGTTAATTGGCAACTCACAAAGGATTCAAATTGGATGACTGCGCATTTGGGTAGGCAAGTGGGTTCGACATCTAAGAGCAACTGCTTCGGTTTTGAGAAGGGAAAGAGTCAGAACTTTGTCTGGATCTGAGTTACCGTCCTTTTTTTTTGTCTCAGCCCCTCACTTTCGTTTACTTCAGACAATCGACTCTACAAGATGAGACATTTCATTTCTCTGGTGAGCACCCGTTGCTGTAAACATTCACACCTCTGTCCTCCACAGCTCAGCCTCTGACCCGGATGAGTTTGACGTCCACTACGATCGTGGCCAAGACCCCAAGGCGCAAGATGACGGTCGCCACTTGCATGGCGGCCAACGGGAAGCCTCCGAGTGTGATCAAATGGGAGACGAGGATTAAAGGGGATGCCACCTTCCAGGAAACTCGCAACCAGAACGGGACCGTGACGGTGCGGAGCAACTACCAGGTGATACCGAGCCGCGAGACCCACAAGCAGAGGCTGACGTGCATCGTGACGTACCGAGGCGAGCGGATATCGGAGAGCGTGGTGCTCAACGTTCAGTGTAAGAACCCCATTTTAGTCTCAGGTCTCTTTTGGAGCAACTAGGCAGTTTTAAATAAGTGATTTAAATTAGACATTATTTACGTCCAACATTTTTTCTTCTTTTCTTTTTAATATTTAAAGAGAAGAACATAATCAGGGCCAAAACGGAGAGCTTTAATGATGCTGCCAGGATGAAGAAGTCTTTTTTTTTTTTTCCTCTTTGCCCTGCTTTACAGAACTGATGTAAAAGTTGTTGTGCCAGTCTTAGTGGAAGCAGTGGTGTAAATGGTTAAATTATGAGAAATAACCAGGAATTACTGTAAAAAAGGTTGGACCAAAACCTGTGTTTGTGGAAACAGACTGGCTTTAGAGGCCATGACTGTTACTGTATTTCCTTCACATGTACAGAGACTGGTGGAGAGGCCAAATGTTATTTACTGTAAACAATATAAGAATGACCTCAAAGCAATGTTTCTCACTAAGAAGTAAAAAAAAAAAGGTCATTCAGATACTGGCTCAACAAGAAAAAAGAAGTAACTGGTTAAAAAAACAGACTCAAGTACTGAGTAAAACATGTCATGTTTAAGGCCATGTCAGCCACTACGTATTTTGAGCATTTTTCACACAAAAAAATGACACTTCAGTTCCATTTACTGACACAAGCTCTAGAAAAAATATTTGCTTTAATTATTTAACATCGTAGCTTTAGCTCCATTGTCTACATTCTTTTGACTACTGTAATTCTTCAACCAATGATGTAATTAATGCAATTCCAGCAGATTCTGCTGCGGAGAAAAGCGGCTTTAAATATCCGCTTTGCAACGATATTTCAGAAGTTTTGCATTGCAGTGCAGATGCGGTTTCAAAAGCCACTTTTCTCTGTGTAAGAATCCGCTGATTGACGGCGAGAATTTACAGTTTGTCAAAGAGTGTGTGTAAAGAGGTAAATAAAGTCAGCAATATGAACAAAAAATGTTAAAAAGATGAATTTGGACGCATTTGACAGGCTGTAGGCATGGTGGAGAGGGCGTACTGGAACGTTTCTTTAAAAAGATCATCTAAAGTTGTGAGAGTTTTTTAATTTTTTCACTAAAAATTAAGAAAATCAGTTTTTGAAACATGTTTTCTGTTGGAAACACTGCTGTCAATTCAGATGAAGGGACTGAGTGTTGTGACACCAAAAATGATTTGGTGCTGAAAACGATGATTAACATCAGCAGTAAACAATATTTACAAAATTAATAACAAATAAATAAAAAAGGAAATGTTTAAATTTAAGTTAAGAAATGTTTAAACTTAAATTGAAGTTTTTGTGTCTTTATCAGTTTTATCAGTGTGTCTTTATTCTACATAAAGGTATAAATGACGGTGATTTAATACATAACTATTTAATTTTCCTATATCCAGTAAAATGACAAACATATGAGAACTGTAAAAACATGTTATATTAAATAGTAAGAATTGCAGTTTGATCTGTGAATCGTTAAGCTTGATTCGATAATGGAATCGGATTACCGAATTCATCTAAGTAATGATCAGCAGGCCTAGTTTTAATACTTATAGCCAAAGAAGTTGTAGTGGTAATAATGATAATGACAGTCTATACCACAGCCAAAAACAATAATTGTTAAAAATGACCAAATAATTACATATATGTCTAACCTCTCTTGTGACAAATACATGTTGCTCAGTCCAGCTGCGTTTGAGTTTACTGCACATCTTCCTTTTTTTGGACTTTAATTGTCTGGTTTGTTTGGCAGCTTTGTTCTTTTCCATATTTCGACTGAGGTGGACCAGATCTGGGTTTTCTGCCCTCTAAGTCACTAAGCTACTAACTCTGTGGCCTAGTGGTAGAGTGTAAAGACTGAAATTTTTGTCTTGTGGGTTCAAATCCACAGTCGAGTCCATTGACTGTATATATAAGAACTTTACGTACTCTGGTTACCTCTGGTTTCAACGAGTCACCATGTTTTCACGGAACAGACATCGTCTCTGATTGACATCAGCTTCCCCTTCTTGCAGATGAACCCGAGGTGAAGATCGAGGGTTTTGATGGGAACTGGTACCTGAACCGGCAGACCGTGCAGCTGACCTGCAGGGCTGATGCTAACCCGCCCGTCACCATCTACCAGTGGAAGCTGTGAGTCTACAGAAACCTACAGACTTTTGTGTTACCTTCAGACAAGCTGAGATAGTTTCATAAAAACAAAAGGAAAGGATGCTCGAAGTGTTTAGTAAAGAGTGACAGAAAGACGTGTGTTAAAACAAGCATTTGAGATACAATCTTCAGCAGAGAACAATAGGACCATTACAACTGCAGACCCCCACCCCCCCCCACCCCCCATTGCCTGATGAGATACTGTGAAATAAATGCAAACAGAACAGACATTTCTGAGTCTTTAGAGACTCGGGACCAGCATGCAGGTAGGAAGATAAGAACACGTTGAAGTTTCTGTTTTCCCTTTGAGGCGCAGAGGGGAGGTCCAAATCTGAGGCCAGAGTCACAGCTGAGGCCTGCATACCACGGGGATGACATCAGGGGTTTTGGCCTCGGAGACAAACGCACAGACAGGAAGAAAACCTCCGAATGGCTGCCTAGCGGAACAGAATGAAGGTTTTAGCACTGCGAGGAGCCCTGCTGGAATGTTTGGCTGTAATTCCGCTCATCCAGAGCATTGTTGGGCATCAATGTCAGACTCAAGGTCCCGGAGTTCTCTGTTATAAACGGAAGCTTTCACTGGAACAAGACGAAAACGGCTGCCGTCTGTCCTTGGGTTTGTGAGGATGAAGGTCCAGACAGAAAGTGGTCTTGACGACCCACTCCGGTCATCTTTTGATCGATTGTCAAGGCGTTCCAGGTGATCTTTTAATTATAATGATGTCATTTTTAGCCAGAGTTCAAAAACCTGTGTCGTCTTCTAGTTTCTGCAGAGCTACAGTAGTTCAGCAGAAATTCCCCTCTGAGTTGTGGTCAGGACTGCCCCCCTTCCCCCAGCTCTCTCTTTACATGCTCTTCTGCTAGCTTAGAGCCCCTCACACCCCCAGCCTAACATTAGCGAAGTAAAAAAATTGGCGAGCAATAATGGAGCTATCCAGCCGTCCAATTAGGAGCCAGATGCCAGCTCAGACGAGGAAAACAAAGACATAAATGGGTATAGAATATTGGTCTTCAACAACTAAAAAGCCATTTGGGTCAATTTATTACTGACTGCAATGCAGTAAATCATATTAACCCTTCAGGAAAATAAGACACTGATTTGTGTTTAAGTTATTGCTACTAATCAGAATGTTTTAGTACGACTTTGGTAAACTGCGAAGTTGAACCGCTGGATGGATTGTTGGAGTATTATGGGTACTGTAGTCTCCCAGAGTGATGCCTACTGTACTTCAGCTGTTTGTTAATGAGTCTAATAAAGCTTTACTGTTTTGTTTTCTGCCTTGTAGTCCCAAAAATAGGTAACGTTTTGAATAAAAGTTTATTTTCTTTAACCATTGAGCTACAATAGAGGGGTAAAAGACAGAGCTGGGAGCGTGTGCACGTGCTGGGAGCCCTCAGATACAATCTTTTTCTTTTCGTTTGCTCCTGATTGATAATTTTATTTTAAAAAATACTCAGAAATATTATTTTGAGCTAAACTTTCTTTATAAATGTCCTCAAAAAACCTGTTGAAAACACCAAAACCGCCATTTTCCTCTGAGTTGGTCTTTAAGCAGCATTTCCTCCCTTCTGATTGAGTTTCTAATGAGCCGTGGACAGCTGTTGGAATCGATTTTTTTGGGGGGGTTTTTATGGAAAAATATTTGCAAGAGGAGGAGGGGACAGATGAGGAGGAGGAGGATGAAGGGATGTGATCTGGGAAGACGAGGGCACTGTGCTGACTGATAGGACAGGACGGCCGTTGCTGCACGGAAAATGAGACTGCAAATGTGTTGTGAAGGTTCCTCTGGGCGCCGTGGTGGGGGTCAACACACGGCTGCGACACAGAGAGCACATCTTCAAACCAATTGGTAGTTTGAAAAGTTTTTCCCCATAATCTGTGGATATGAACAGTTCTTAACCTTCTTTTTATTTCCTCATACGTGCAGTTTGTGAGGGAAACATCTCTGGATGTTTTTTTTGTCTTTCTATCTTTTTTCCGAACTTTGAGCTGGAGTTTGTTCCTAAAAATAGGTTAATGGGCTGCTTCAGTGGAAAAGCTGAAACTAAAGAACGTGTTCGTGCCATCCGAGCCGCATCGTTTCGAGAATGAAGGTCATTGTGGGCCGCGCTCCTTCCTCGACTCGGCTTTAATGGCGCAGGTTTGCGAGCGAGCGCAGGAATACTAAGCGGGATGAGAAGGGCTTGTTATCGCTTACAGCTGTATTACTCTGAATTACTTCAGAGCAGATAGTTTTTTTTCACTGAAAAGCATCATCGCAAACAACCAAAAAGAAGAAATCTATATTTTATTACTGAACAATCGCTCCAAAGTCCGCTCTAATTAGCTGGCTCTCTTATCTCCTTTGTGAAAATGCAATTCTATTCGTCACGTTGATTAAAGGCCACAATAAGATCCTTGTTGCTTTGTTTCTTCAATCACAAGTGTGTGGAAGAAACTGACAAACTGCTTAATTGTCTTCTAAATGATATTCGAGTTGTGCTTTGTTCAAAAGTGCAAACCTTCCCGCTGTCTGTGAGGCCACAAAGGTCACCGCCCCTTTTATTCAAAGCGGGAGGCGGCGGCCGTTCCTGCGAACCGCCACGTTCTGCAGCAGTGGAGCCGAATGAAAGCAACAAAGGGAAGCATTTTTCTTTTTTTTTTAACAAAAACAACCGTCTTACAGGTTCTTTAATTTAGTATAATCTCGGGAGGGTTTCCTCTTTTCTTTTTGCCTTTTGCTTCTAATCAGTTGCTTTTCACCACCAAAGATTGTTTTTGAACATATTTCCACGTGTCTATCTCACAGAGAAAAAATCCATTCTACAATGGAAATGAAAAAAAAAATTATTGTCAATCCTTGATTGTGGAATTTGTTAATTAAACAGAATAAAAGCTCAGAAACAAAGATCCACACATTTTTCTCACCGTGCTCATTAGAAACTCACTCTGATGAAAATGGCTTTTTTGGTGTTTTTTAAATGTACTTGTTGCATTTTTTTTTTATAATGAAGGACAGGTTTAAATAAAATGTCTTTATTTAAATCATTGTGAATCAGGAGGAAAAGGATCACATTTGAGGGGTAAAAAATACCAACCACAAGCTTCCTGCTTATTCTAGCTGGACTTAATGTTAACGAATGGATGACAGGAAGTAGGGGCAGGCTTACTTCGTGCCAACAGTCCCTCCCACAACTCAATGGTGAATTTCAAATGAACTCCTGCTGCTCTGGAGAAACTATGTCCTTGAAAATTACAGGTTTTTTTTTTATTTTGGCTAAAAACGGCATCCTCATAATTATAAGACCACTGGGAACGCTTAGAAAAAAAAACAGATAAGAAGATGGCCGGAGTGGGTCTCTAAGAGAGGTGAAAAAAAGTGGCGTGATTAAATGTTAGAACCCATTGACTGGTTAAACGTGGCTGTACAATGTGGAAGACTATCACATCTTTATTTGGTTGGGGTTTCAAACTGGTGAGAGGATTCCTTCACCCAGGAAGCAAAGTGGAAAAAGTTTAATGTCTTAAGGTCATATGAGAGGCCTTGAAGAAGCACAAAGAATGGGGGGGGGGCTTGGGTTGTTTTGAAGAAAAGCTGGTAGCAGTGCGGCGAGCTGTGAACACTCGTGCAGCTGTACTTCAAACGAATACAAGGACAGTCAGAAGTCCAGAGATGGCGTTGAGGAGAAAAAAGGCAGCACTGAATGATGGGCATGCTTTACTTCCTCCCGATTCCCACAATGCTTAGAACCTGGGAGGGTTGAGGCAGCAGGAGGATCTAACTTTGTTCTGCGCCGAAGCTGGGAAAGTCCTGACTGGAAAGACAAACGTCGCAAACTCCAGCAGGCGACGACGGGTGGAAGAGCGGACGCTCCGACAGCCACACCCGACAAAGTCATTTCCAACAGTTATGAGGAACCCACCTAACAAATCAAGCATGCTTTAGATGCAAGGTCAGGTCTGAGACTCAACAGACCCCGATCATCACCTCACTCCCAAACGTTTACCACAACAGGAAGCAGACGATGCAAAGACTCAGTAAGGACCACCATCTTCTCTGACCAGGTGGAGAAGACACAAAAAAAGCCTCCATTGGATCGTCTGCCATAAAACAAAGTGGAAACTGCAAACCGTAACATGTTCAAGGACAAATCCAGCAGCTGCTTCTGCAGTAAATCTTACCCTTAACGTGTCATCTAGGTTCAGAGCAATCCCTCACGTGATTCTATATTTAGTCCAAAAAAGCGTTCTGAAGTAGTGGTCTTCCGTTTGGTTGATGACAACACAAGGAAACATTTACACCAAATGTTTGTCTTTCTTAATTTGACTTTTTCTGAGTTAAATCGAATGGATTACATTAACGTGAATATCCAATATGCTAATTTAAACATGTATTGTTTTTTAAACTAAGATATAATACAAAGACCTGTTTGGGTTAATAATGAGTTAGTGGTGTTAAATGTGAATTACTGCTGTTTTATCAGTGAACACCATGTGTATTACGTCCATCTCAGACGTTTTCAAATACCTCACACACGGGAACAAGTCGCAGTTTGTTGGACATGTACAGCTGTTAGGAGGATTTTGTAAACATTATGTGGATCCTTTCTATTCCCTAACATGCCTTATTTAACATCAAACTATCACAAAATGTTGGGAAAAAAAGCTGATTTTGCAGTTTTTAATCACAGTTATAGTAAAATTTCAGGTAGAAGAACAAAAAATGTTTCTTTTCTGGCTTTTTTTTTTCGTAGTCCAGGATTAAAAAATCATATTGCAGCTTTTCCAACAAACAAAAATGTTATCATTAGTATTTTATATTTTTCTTTGGAATGGACAGTGGGGAAGTCTACAGCAATAATAGTCAGCATATATATGAGTCCTTCCATGTTTTCATGGAGTGGATTCATAATACCCAAGTGACTTGTGAAAAGCGAAAATGAATGAATGACTTGGAAATTTACAAAAGGGCTACCGCTGCTGTTTTTAGACATAAAATAATCAAAACACCAGGAATGTCTAATCAAATCTGCTCTTAAGGAGCAATAAATGAAATCCATTTGTGCCAAATTTGGTCAAATGAGCCTTTTTGAATTTTTAATTGGTTAGTCAATTTTTCCATTCTTACTATTTCTAAGGAAATTCCGAACCTCTCATCCTAAGTGGGCTCAGTGTGGCTCAGCCTCCTTCTTGTCATTGTTTTTTACATGCCACCAAGTATAACTGAGTTAACTGAATACAGCAAAAAAAAATCGGATTTTGCTGGTTTTACCACTGCTATGGTAACGTTTTAATTATTTCACATAGTTTCTAAAATACGTCCGGCCAGTTCTGAACTTTTTTCTTGGCCGCACCTATTTTGAATGCTGAAAATACGTGGCTCAATATAGCCGCTCAAAATATTTGCTGTGCCACGTGGTAACCATTCTTGTACAGTTAGCCCCTACAAAAGTAACAAACTTCAGCCTTGGACGCACCTAAAATATGTGCGGGCAATGCAGCAATGTGCATGTTTGCCGTATGTATTACGTTAAGTTTTTGCGCATGGTCGCACTTAAAATATGTTCAAATGACATCAATCTTATGAAAATAGACCATTTATTGATGGTGCGCTTTGTAACCTGGTGCACCCTATAGTGCAGAGAATAGAATATATATCTATCATCAGAAAAATGCAACAAGAAGATGTTAAAAATCATCAGAGTGGGTCTCTACAATGAGCTTCGGTCAGTCCATAGCAGTGCTCTTTGTCCTCTGAACAACATTATCCTTCAGCAGAGACTGTTTTGTTGCAGGACTTGTGTTTTCTTTTTTTCTTTGACAGGAAGCTGATGTTTATCTCAGGGCACATAGAGGAGTGTTTGCATCGATTTCCAGAAAAAAGCTCCAACTTTAGGATGTCCCACACTCCCAAATATATAGTCGGCAAAGTGTTTCTCAATAGGTTTTTCTCATTTCACTCTTGTAAAGATTTATTATCTTCAATCTCTGCTCCCAAACATTACAGTCTGTTGGCAGGGATGGCAGGAAGCGAAGTTAATGCACAAAAACAGCGTTTGCCGTACGTGCACGCTCATGACCAGTCCAGCCGCTCATGACAGAGTCGTAGCGTTGCTTCCGGGATGTTTGTGAGTCAACGGCGCGCCCCGCGGCCTGCTGAACAGCGGTGAATCTGAGTTTGCCAGCCTTTCATTTCTGCAGCAAATCAATCGGCCTTTGCAGAAGTCAGCATTTGAACGAAGGTAACTGATTATTGAATCGTGACATACTGTAGTGAGGCTGAGGGGTTCGCTGAGGTGGCTGATGGGAAAACAAGTCAAGCTCAGCTCTTTCTTTTGCTGAACTTTGTCACTTTTTGTCGCATCGATTGGAGTCCACGTTTTGCTTGAAGATCCGTGTTGAGAGCCGGTTTATTCTTTGGGAACCTGGTTAGCATGATCTAATTTCTCCACTAATCCTGATTTTCTCTTTGGAAGGCTCTTACACAGCCCCCCCTCCCAACTCAGAAAGCCTCCCCGTGACCCACTAATGAATCTTAGCAGCATCTCCATTGTGACATCTGTCAGACTGCAGAAGCTTCCTGTAGGATCTCTATTGAGCTTGAAACTTCTCTGAAGCTGAGCCCATTCAGGGCAGCCGATGAAGCCGATCGAGGGGAGGCGGCGGCAGGAAACGACTAATTGGCACGAAAGTTGATACCTTCCCCAACCTCCACAAAAGAAGAGGGCAATGGGGTGGAGGTTTTTTGTGTGTGCGTTTGCGATCTGTGACCCAAAAGTGGACGGGCCTGATCAAAGGACAGGGGCGAGTCTTGAATAGGTGGAGACGGCGAAGCCCAGAGACAAACACCTACGGCAGCAGAGACCCGCCGCGTTCCTCGCTGACAGCCCGGCGTTTGGTAGACTCTGCGTTTATCGCTTGATCAGCTGCCTCTCCTGACAGCTCCCCTGAGTTCTGAGCTCATCCATGTGAGCCGTGCTGTAGCTGAAGAAGGAGCGCCGCGCCGCGCCGCGCCGCACCGCACCGCTGCCATGTCCCCTCCACACCTCTGTCTGTTCTGTATTCCAAATGCCGAAGAGTCCTGTCTTTCAGCATCAGCTGTGCCCCCCCTGTTCTGACCTGCCGGGATTCCCTGTCCTCATAATTTGGTTTGTGCGTGATGGATGGCGGCTGAAAAACAGCGCCGTCAAAAGACTCTGTATTGGTTTCAAACCCCGACCAGAGAGTGATTCATCTTTTTATCTGGTTTAACCGTCTCTTACCTTCTGCATCGTTGCTTCTCTTTCTCAGCCTTAACGGCTCCCTGCCCAGCAACGTGGAGATCAAGAACAACACCCTGTTCTTCAAGGGCCCCGTGACCTACGACCTGGCCGGCACGTACGTCTGTGACGCCACCAACGCCATCGGGACTCGCACCGGTGTCGTGGACGTCAACATCACAGGTACGTTGGATGAGTTTGGGCATTTTCGCTTTCTCTCAGCATGGCTTGGTCTATGAATGCCCCTCAGAGTGGGTTCACATGTGCTGCGTGTGTGTTTCTGGCGTGTGGCGGTGGCGCTGACCTCCCAGCCTGGCCTGCGACTCGTGGGAGCAACTGAACGGGTCTGTTTGGGGGTTTTAGGAGGGAAGAGCGGCGCTGATTACAGGATTGTGGCGCTAACCCTCCTCAAACATCCTGTGCTTCTCTTGCTTTCATGCTCCTTGCTGTCTCTTTTGTTTTGTTTTTTATGGGAGAACAGAACAAAACGGACTCTGTTCCCTCTCTTAGTGCACATGCTCAATGGCTTCTCTGCAGTTTGATCCAAAGGAGGCCACATTTTGGAGTTCATAACAGAGTGAGGGGATCCTCTGGGTTGGAGTACCTGTGTTCGGTGTTAAAGGACTGTCACGGTTTTGGCCTGGCTGAACTGGCAGGACTTTTCCCTCCTCTTTTTTTTTTTTTGCTCCTGGGGAGTTCCAGCGTGCTGGGCTTGACATGTCGGGAAGCCAACAGCTGTTCCTTACAGTATCATTTGTCCTTGTTTCCTCTCTTTCATTATTTCTCACTACAAAGCAACTTTGAGGGATGTGATGTCATCACCTGTGTTGTGAAAGACATCGGCTTAGCAGTGTCATAATAGAGAAAAAAGGAGCACCTCTTGCAAACAGGAATGCGAGGAAGTAATAATGTGTCAGGGAACGGCTGTGTGCAGACTTGTATTGAGTGAGCGCGCTCCAAGGAGACGCACAGTTAGACGTCAAGGACTGTACGCCCAGACAGAGGCACCAAAGTCATTTTCTATTTCTGCTTTTTCATTGATTGCTCAAATTAACAAACCACAATGCTGGCGTCCCAGTCGTCTCTGTTTATTCTCATCATTTGGTCGCCTGATTTTATTGCCAGAGCGAGGTGAACAATGCATTAAATCACATTTCCTCTTGTTTTCTCTCTTCTGCAGCTGTTTAACCCTTTAACCTCAGAGCATCAGCTCCAGCGAAGACGTTTTCTGTGGATTACCTGAACTCTTTAACTGTTTGTGCAATTCAAGTAAGCCGACTGGAGAAAAGGCAGTCCGCGCAGATATGCAACACGTTACAACAGTAAAGTGTTCACGCAATGAGCGTAAACCGGCTGATTCTGACAGAGACAAAAAACAATTTGGGCCTAAATGCAACACTTTACAGTAGTAAAGCATTTATGCGATTGATGTAAATCAGTTGATGCTGATGCAGAAAAAGCGACTTCATGCCAAGATGCAACACTTCATAGTTATAAAATGCAATAGTATATAAAATAATGTAATTCCAACTGATTCTGACATGGAGAAAAGCCACTTTGCGCCGATGGCAAAACTTTACAGTAGTAAAATGTTTACGCAAATAGTGTAAAGTAAGTGATTTTGAAGCACACAGTATTACAGTTTTTTATATCTGTGCTTTTCTCAGCTTCAGAAACAGTTGGAATTATGTTATTGCATAAACAGTCAGAGTTTCGATAGTTCGGAGAGCACGTTTCATTCCCTGTCACCAGCTAGGTCGACGAGGGTTCAAGGTTTTCTTGTTTTTTGACAAAGCGGCTGAGAAAACAGTTGGCGTGTGTATTAAAAGATGTAGTTCTGTTTTTATTCCGTGGCCTGTTGGTTCAGTCCGGTTTTGTTTTCTCTGCTAATCCGCTTCAGTCGGCAGGTGTGAAAGCTCACCTGAAACACGGCGTGAAAGAAAACAAGGGAACTATCATCTGTGTGAAAACAAGGGTTTTTGGTTGACTTGCAAGTGAACCCTGATGCGATTCAGCAACAGCATGATAACAGGGAGACTTTTTAGCGAACCAAAGAGAACTAGCGACCCGAGTAATGCGCATTATGAGTGTGGAAGAACCAAAGTCCAAACAGGCAGTACTTGCTTTTGTGTGACTGTTTCAGGTCGCCCATTTTGAAAGCAAAGCAAACCAAGTTAAGTCACTTTGAGCACTTCTTTCTGACAGTTTAAGAGTCACGTTGTTTTCTTCCAGTAAGTGCTGCTCTCTTGGTATTTTTCAGTCAAGCCAAAACATGTCCTGAATTCTGAACGTGCCGTAGTCATCTTTTTTAGAATCTCTGTAGTAATAAGATGGCTGGATACAAGCTGCAAATGTTATTCTGTTCTCTTACATGGCACAGGTCCTGAATTTCTGTTAGGGTTATATTCCCCACAGGGGCATGCCTGGCAACATGCCTCAAAAGAATGTTCCCATAGTAACAGTGACAAGTTGAAGAGGAAGCAGGCAGCCTCTCCTCGGAAAGAGCAGTTCAGAGTCTGAGCTGCTTGGATGCGAGTCTGCTGTGCTGTTGAGCAGAAGTACAGTTGGTGGGGTTTTCAGAGCAGTGCAACGTGGATGTGTTTATGGGATAATTACGCCCCTGCCTGGCCTGCTCATGTGCATTAACGCTTACTTGGCCTCTCTGTCATTTGCATGAACTTTAATCAGTGTGTGGTGGAGTTGGCTTTTCTTTTGTTGAAAAGAACAACAAATGTTTTCGGTGAACAGTGGGTCGCTAGACTTGGCTTCAGCTGCACATAATGGAGGTTTCAGAGTGATGTTTCACTCACTCCTAAAAGCGTCTTTGTTACATCTTAAACGCTTTAGATTAGTCCATGAAAGGCTTTTCCAAAGCTGCATCACAGGATCTTAGTTGTTCTACCTCAGTGTTTTCTGCGGTGAAGAAAAGCGACTTGCCCAATCTGAACACATTTGATGTGTTTTTGGAAATCAAACCAATTTAAGGCGTTTCAATTTTGAAGCAATTGGTAAAATGAAGTGCTTACACATGAAGATTGCACATGCAGGGATTTTATGGAAGGCGTTCAGGAAAATCAAGTCCAGTTAAGTCGATTAAGAAGAAGAAGAGAACGTAGAGTCATAAAATGAGGTCCCAACTTTCACTGTTGTCACAGCTAAAGACTTTTTTTTCCTTAGAGGTAACCCAAAAACCAAAACTGTGGCGGCAGCTTCATAAAATGGGGCGTTCCAAGGCAGAGGTGCGGCAAGCAAACCTAAGTTTTGAGTTTATCTGTTGTAGACTGTAACTGTACAGTCAGTTGTGCATCGTGGGTTTTTTTTAGATGCAAAAGTATGACGGAGGAAGCTTCATAGTATGGGACTT
The DNA here is from genome assembly GCA_023969325.1 of Oryzias curvinotus. Taxonomy (NCBI): domain Eukaryota; kingdom Metazoa; phylum Chordata; class Actinopteri; order Beloniformes; family Adrianichthyidae; genus Oryzias; species Oryzias curvinotus. The sequence goes on along the minus strand of CM043718.1, from coordinate 9,375,560 downwards.
TTTCTGGACGTGACTGCATCTGTTGGTGGAAGAAATAGGGCAGAGGTGGGCATTCCTGCATGTTTTCTGACATACCCTGCTCTGGCATGTTCTGATTGGCTGGACACACCTGAACCAGGTAATCAGCCATGAGGAGGGCAAGACTATCTGGAAATCATGCAGACACACCGGCCCCCGAGGCCTGGATTTGCCCACCCTGAGAGCCTCTGAACCTCAACCAATAAGGAAAAAGTTTAAGACCCCTTTAAGATCAGGCAGAAAATGTTCCAGTAAAAGTTGACGTAATAGCTAATCGTGTAATTACAAAGATGACAACAACTCCATAAACGTTTGGCTAATTTAAAAAAAAAAAATGTTGTAGTTGGTGCAACTGTCAGAGACGTTTCAGAAATAGTTGCTGCGCTTCCTCATACCATTCTCCGGCTTACCCGAATGGATAACTGTCACTGATTTTGCAGGAGCTCCTTTTGTTTTCACTCTGAAGTTAATATCTAGATTGACATTCTAATATGCAGGACACCTGTCAGGGCTTGCCTCTCGTGTCAGGAATATAAAACGTCCTTGACAACTTGTTTGTGTCGCCGCGAAAGCTATTTCCTCCGCCTGTGATGCAACACTTAAAGGAAAGCATATTTTAATCAAGCTCCTGAGGTTTTCGCGGGCAGATTTGAGGGAACCGCATATCTGTCACCTCGGCAAATAGAGGGGGCCACGGAGCACCTTGTTCCAATTAGTTTGGGGACAGTGTTTGCTATTTAGATGGCAATGACTGGCGCGGACCACGGCGGGCGAAAGCGGCCTTCTTCAAGGACGCGTGTTCTGCAGATATGGCGTCACTTGTCAGAATCTAATGAACCACTCTCCGGTTTTAATCAATCCTTGCTCGCAGAGAGGAGGTCTGCAGGAATACAGACAAGAGGTAGAGGATCCTGAGCGAAAGGGGGCTTCATTTTCTTAGCAAATTCTTTACTCATTTACATGCAGCCAAGATTTCTCCCAAGAGAGAAATGACAAGTCCTCAAATCTGATTAATCAGCTAATTACCAGCAGGCATCAGAGGCCATGTTAAAAAGTAGAGATAAGTGAGACAGAAAACAATAGGGGTTTTTTCCTGCACTTTTAAGTGTCTTCTGGCTCAATCAGTGAGTTCTGTGGTGGAGGAGGCTGCAGGAAAAGGGCTACATCGAGTGGTTTAACCTCAAAGATCCTTCCCAACTTAACAGAGCCAAATGAGTCTTTCATTATCAGCTTTCCACCACCGCACTCTGCTTTTTTCTTCTTTGAAACAAATCAACGCCGCCATCTTAAATTTCTTCCACAATGCGACACGATGATGGTTTGTCAGGACGGCCTTGCAATTATGTCATTAACGCCCCTGAGAAAGGAGATGTGCGGTTTTATTCTTGGCAGACAACAGCCAAGTGACATGTGGGAACGTTTCCTCCAGTCAAGCAGCACAGGATATGTTTGTTTACGCATATGAACTTCCAACCTCTGATTTTTGTAAAGGGGGCTGTGCTGTCAGGTGGGCCCTCAAATCGGGCGAGGGTCGGCCCGAATCCCTTGTGTTTGCTCCGTAACTTCCATCTGTCAAAGCAGCAGATTTGCTGCAAGGCTTTGCTAGGCTTGGTCTAAACCTTTGAATTTAATTGAGAACTGGACAGAGGGAATATGACATCGCTAATAGAAAATGGCTTACTCTGTCTACTCTAATAAAAGAAAGTCAATTCAGTTGCCATTTTTTTTGCGATATGGACGGCTACGCTAAATCTATGAAACATTTTCATTAAGCGAGACAAAAGAGACAGAGATAAGTCTGTGCATCACTCAGACTATAGTAACTGCACTCACAGTAAGTACAGAACTCGTCTGTAAGGCGCTACACGTTAGCCGGGTAAGTGTATTCACAATACCTGTAAGTCCCAACCTTGTCTGTAACACATAAAACAACAGACTGATACAGCTAAAACAAATGCTATAGTGACTACGCTAACCTTGTTAGTAATACATAAAAAGATCAGCTGTGCGACGCCGGTACACGTTAGCCGCGTTCGAAGCGTTAGCCATATGAGCCTGTGAGTCACAACCTTGTCTGTAACACATAAAACAACAGACTGATACTGCTAAAACAAACGTTACTGTAATTACGCTAACTCCCAACTTTGTTAGTAACACGCAGGAAAAAGACAAGCGGTGAGACACTGCTAGATGTGAGCCGCTTCAGATGCGTTAGCCACGTTGACATAAATTCACAATACACGCTGCTCAACCAAACATTATGACAGAGCGCTGTGTACCTCTTAACCCATTAGAACCCAGGGGGACGTCAGTGTAACAGAACAATATCAGAAATGTGTTCAGTGGTCCACTAGCTTTGTGGAATTTTACATGGTTATTTTTATTTTTAAGAAAAAATTGGTCTGGGTTTTTATGGGTTAAAATCGCTTCTCAACCAGAAATAATCGATAAAGCTCATCATAAAAGCACATTGTTGTTGTTTTTGAAGAAAAATAAGGCTTTTGAGTGCCTCTTATAGTCCAAAATAGATAGTAATAGAGTACTACCTGTTTATTTCCCAATACGAGTCTACAGGGTTTTGGCCTCTTGGACCCCATGGGTACTTCCTGTTTAGATCGTAAGGGGGGAGGGGTCACTCAGCCCAGTTTTCATGTACAGTCAATGGGCTAAACCTGGTGCACGGAGGGGGGGAAAGGGGGGTGTTGCTCGACTGCAGCAGACGTGCACACTACCAGCGCCAGCATCTGTTCACGCTTGCCTGAATAAGCAATATTTTGCTCCCATGTGAGACAACCAAGTTAAGAAGGAGGAGGTGGAACCACGTGGGGAGCAAAACACTGCAGAGGAAATCTAAATAAACACGGGAGCAGCAGAGATTCCCCCCGTGAGTTTGATCCTCCAAATTTAGGAGAAAGTGGATTCCATCTGGAAGCGGCTCAGAGGTGGAAGAGAGGGCACGAGTCTGCTCGCGTGAAATTTATGGAGCTGACTGCGTTCGCTCCTCCTCTATCATTCAAACGCCGCAGCTCAGGAAACAGTGGAAGCTTGCCACTTAGATGGCAGGAAAGCAGGTAAATCAAGGCAGCAAAGCCAGCAGCGATAAATCAGCGAGCACAGTATGTCAGTCTGAGCTGGCATCACATGTAAAGCTCACCATTAAAACCTTCAACAACTCAATTTTATTGATTTATGACAAAAAAAAAAATCATCCATTACGAAATCCAGAATTTTTTAATCTTTTTTTTTTTTTCCAACAAGTCTAATTAGGGTTTTTACAAGCCCTATAATGCTTTAAAATGGTTTTCTGCTTGCTTCATCTTAGAAAAACATGCATTTAAGATCCATCTGGTTTTAAGGATTGATAGAGGAAGTAGAATTGGATCTCTGTAAATTTCAACCTCACCTTGAGAGCCCGGGGGATGAAGGATCCCAAAAAAAATGGCCTCCTCACAGAGACACTCTCAATCAGAGCTGTCCAAACAACGCAGGAGTCGTTTATTAAAGGTCCCCTGGAGGACTTCATGTTTTTACACAGCCTTCTGTGTATTTCTGTCTACTTGTTAGAGTTTATTAAACTCCATGTTCTGAACAGTTTGGCCTGAACTATGGCTTTAGTCGCTCATTTAAACTCTCAGCCCACTGGCATCAGAGTTGCACCCACGCGGAGCGGACAGGAGGCGGGACATGTGAGGAAACAATGTCCTACTTCCCTGAATGGATGAATTTTTAATGTCCACATCCCTGCGTCTTGTATCAAATATTCGGGACGAAACTGTAATACAAGAAGTTTTCCGAGCTCTCCTTTGTGTGCAGGAAAGCGCTGCGTTCACCCAAATGCTGGTTTTTTTAACATCTCCAGACTTTCTGAGGAGCTTTTCGCAGAAAAATTGTCTCTGTCTGGGTTGTTTAGAAGCAAATGGGCCTTCAAACAGGGATATTTGAGAAAAGAGCTGTTAAGAAGCTCACACAAGTGCTTCAGCACATCTTGTGATCGATCCGGCATCTTTCCAGAACAAACAATGATTTTCCATTCTTTGTTAAGAAAATAATGATGTGATGGAAAAGTTTACTTCTTTTGTCTTGCGTACCTCCCTTCAGGTCATTTTGTTGAGATACAGTCCAAAAAATTGGAATAAGTTCCCATGTAGCCGTAGGTTGTTTTGATAAGCACGGCAGCCCCTCCGTCACCGCCGCATCACCAGGTTTCTTGAACCGCACTCATCACTCCCTGTAATAAAACTTGCAAGACTGCGGCAAGAACATCCTTGAATAAAACAAGCAACGCACCATATATTACTGACACCTAACAGCGGCGCTGCTCCGTGCAGCCATTTGTCTCCTGCTTCTTCCTGACAGGGATGAGAGACATCATGATGTCAGCTTTGCAGAGGCTCCTTCTGCAATGTGAAATTTGTTTGTCTTGGCCTGTCATCTGTCTCAATCTGCGCGCCATCGTACGGCGCCGGCGCCTTCTCACATGGCTGCCTGCATTATTCATAGACCCAAAGGCCACGCGTGTCTATATCTTGTACGGTATTACGCTCTCATGGAGAAACTTAGACAGGTGGAGGAGCTGAGTCTTGGGCTCCGGCTCCGCCTCCCTCTGCCTCCGCACGCTTCTCATCACCCTTGAACTTCCTGCAGTGACTTCCACACAAACCTGCGCGCTTTGGTAGGCTGATGGAGCCACTTTTCCGCCCCCGCGTCCTCTCCGCAGGTGGGCTTTAGGAGGCGAGGTCGCTCCCTCCTCGCATTCTGCCGACATCACACCTCATTATCCAAATGCGACATTAGCACGGCGCATGGCCTCGCTGGCGCAGCGGAGGCCGCTCCATAAAGCCGGGAAAAACTCTGAGGGGGAAGACACTGTGCTGAACTCGCTTAGCATAAAATGGAGGACAGTGGTGCTCTGTTTTTCTGCAAGTGAAGAAGAAGAAGAAGAAGACACAGCCTGACTGGAGTCTTGAAATGCTAATTTGACCAGAGGAGGGCATGTGAGAGCAGAGCAGCGGCGACCTCAGCGATTTATCTTAACATTTGTTTCTGCATGGCTTGCTGTTCCTGCTCTCTGGAGGATGTGCAGAGGGGAGAAGGATGTGGCAGACAGGAAGAGCACAGGGATTGGCTTAGCCCCCCTTCGGCCCACCTCACCTCCTCCTCTTCCTCATCCTCCTCGCTGTCCGCTCGCATAGCGTCGGATCTGTCACGCCTCCCTGAGAGCCTGATGAAGTAGGTCAGACACTGTCCCAGGGTCTGACCACTGGCTCCGGAGCTGCTGCTGCTGATTCTGTGTGGTGATTCACTCACTGCACTCAGACACCAGAACTAACAACAACAACAACAACAAAAAATAGAAAAGCGTTAGTGGAAGAAAAAAAAAAAAAAGGTAAACAAACTGGCCCAGCCTCTCCTGGATTAACAAGTGCTAACATGCAGATTTGCCAGCTTCCCGCCTGCTGACCTGATAACAGCCTTTGCACTTAGCTCTGCAGCCTCATGCAGGCTTGAAACAAATGTTACTCTGAGGGTAAACACCGTTTTTAAGGGATTATTGCCTTTAAGATCATGCTGTAAATAATCACAGGTCATTAGAAAAGCATTTGACATTATAATTACAGCCCCTGTGGAATAAAGCATGGAAAACAGCCAAACATCTCTACAGAGACTCCCAAAAACGTGTGACGCTGTGCAATAGAACAGCAAGTTAAACAGTGATTTAAGATTATTTGCAATAAAAAAAGAGACTTAAGCAAACTCCTCTTTAGCCCCACAGTAAACACATTTGGTTTAAAGGTTTTGCAGAGTTACATCCAAGCTGAGGCTTGTGATAGATGCGCCATTGGCAACCGGATCGTTCGTCAAAAAAAGGACCATCTTGGAAGGGGCAACATGTTATTCATTTTACTAGGGAAAAGATGAGAAAATAAGCATGGGGCCGTACATGTCTACTACTGCAAATATGTCTGTAGTATCTAGCTTTTAACTGACAGTCTGATTCTTCTGGTTATATTTCGTCAATGAAACATTTTTGTGATCGTTATCGGCTGTCGGTTTCCGACTGTTAAAGGCTCAAAGATCAAATAGCTATGAGATAATTTTTGGCATTTCATTTTCTTTATCTAGAAAAATAAGTGACTTTCTTGTGAATAAAATTTAACAAATGGCAAATGTAAACAGCTCATTTAATTAAATTGATGAAGATCACCGCAGATGACACCTGAATACACTCTTTGTCGTACCGTAACTGTTCATGCGGTAAACTGGAATCAGCTGAATCTGACTTGGAAGAAAAGCGCTTGTCCTATCGGCTTTTCGCCAATATGCAAGACTTTACCAACATAAAGTGTTGCATAACAGTAAACTATTTTAATTTGGCAATTCGACGTCCCTAAAGTGCTAAAGTAAATGTTGCATAAAGTGGTGCAAAGCCAGTTTGAGCTGCGACAGAATCAGCTGGTTTACTTTTGTTGCATAAGCACTTTACTATCATAACGTTTGGTTGTTTATTTGTTTATTTATTGATGGAAAAAGACAAGCTCAATCAATAAAAAGACAACAGCAGATGCAGAACAACACAGATGGGGTTGTCAATCGAAAAGAACAGTAAATCCATTACACACAGAAGCAACAACCAAGGAAAAAGTAGACAAAGGACAAAAAAGTAAATAGACAAACGAAAATAAATGGATAAATGTGACAGAAAAAACAAGTTTTTTTTCTTTATATCAGCGCGAGGCTGCTTTTCTCTGCTTCAGAATGCTAATTGCGTCAACGGCTATAGATATAACAGCTATAAATGTTGATGTTAAAAACCCACACATCTGCTGGAAAGTTGCATTTGTTGACATTAAATGAGATGCATGACCAGTATGATGGACCTGTTACCACATCCCAACAAGTGGCCAAAAGTGCATCTGTATTTTTGCATCTGTACATAGAAGAATATAACATTATAAAAAAAAGATTTCTATCAAAATACACTCGAAGGCAGCATGAGGAACAACAGTTCTAAAGGATAGACAAATATCTCGTTTTTTGAAGTTCTCCTTGCAGTTCTGTTGTTGTCATATCCTCTTCTTGTGTATGGGTTCTATTTCTGTACAAAGAGGCAGTCTGTCCACTGAGCCATACGGATGTAGCAGCAATAGACAAAATATCCAGTGTTTTTCGACATTTCTGTTTGCGTTAAATCAGCGGCCTTATCGGTGGGGCAGAGCGGTGGGAGAGAAGGGCTGGAAAAACCTTTTCTGCTCCTCATAGATGCATCAAAATGAATGCAAATGACATCTGTAGAGATTCACAGGAACGCAGTGCAGATGAACTTTCATCCACTTCAATGTCTTTTGTCTTTTTACCGTGGTTATGTTGGGCAGTGTATTTTTGTCTGAGGCTTCTTGGTGGGGGGGGGGTGAAGGTATTTTGTGGCTGAGCTTGTACTGCAGGAGTGGGGGCTCCTTCCTCTCCCCATTTGCTTTTCCGTCCTCGCCGCCCTTACATCATCTTTCCTGAAAACCAAAACAAATTGCACCTGCACCAACGGCATTCCTCTCGCCAAAGCACTGACGTATTCCCTTCCATGTGTCTGTCCACCCAGACTTCCCATCTTCACCTGACCGTGGGAACTTTCAGAGGACCAGATCAGGTATTGACATCTGTTGTCATTTAAACTGGGGGGTGGCAGACATACTGCGCTCCCATTTTCTAGCGCACCATCAAGAGGATCTTCAGCACCAAAAAGCAATCATTCAGGAAAAAAGTGGTTTGTTAACTTGAACATGTCACAACTTTTTTTAACTGCCTATTTCACATTTTCTTTATTCAAAAATGTGTTTTTAGAATAGAATATAGAATATCTTTATTTCTATAGCACTTTTCCCAGAGTGAGTCACAAAGTGCTTCACAAAGAGCATAAAATCATATCAAAGCACAAAAAAGTAATAAAATACAATAAATAATAGTAAAACAAAACACAGTAAAACGTGGTAAAACTAGGACTAAATCAACTAAAAGCTCTCCTAAATGAAAACGTCTTTTTATGCCTAAACTCCACGTCATTTCTGATACTTTCTTCTAAGGTCTGTCATGTGTGTTACATTTCTACACCGTGACACATTATGGCCTGCTGTGAAAGCAGGAAGCAACCTGATTTGCAGATTTTTTTTTCTTTTACTTTTAAAGATCTTAGAGTATTTCGCCCTACATTTCTTAGGTAATGTGTGATTTTTGTGAACTCACTTAAATTCATTAATAAAAAAAATGAAAATTGTTTTAAAATGACAGAATATGAAGGGAAAGGTCGGTTTAGGTTTTTATAAAGTTTTAATTGAAAAAGATCTTTTGGATAAAAGGATTTTGTGTATTCTCTGCTCTACGGGATTATAATGCGCACCGTTAATGAAGGGTGTATTTTTTTCATTAATGTGGTGACTGAACTATAAGGTGTAGTAAACGAGACAAAAGAGCCAGTGATGAGTCCGTCAGTCAGACTTTATCAAAGAGCCTAAATTGTGATTTTCTTAAGCCTTTTAGAGTAAACTATATCCAGATAATAGATCACCTTTGGCACACTAAAGAACAATGTCATGAAGTTATCCTAGAGTCAGGCTTGGTAGCGTGTTTGCATTTCGCCCCCGAAAACAAACAACATGTGAACCTTTACCAATCTGGATGTGCATATTGTGCATAGAAGTGATTTTGCTGATCCCTGTTTGCTCCGTAGAGGTAGTGGGTGTTAGCCTTTAGGAAGAGTCTTCGCTGCCAGCAGAAGGGGCTGTTCCTCACTCATAAATTTGAGAACCCGCTTGTTTTTGTGGATTCAAAATAATTGCAAATGACATCTGTAGAGATTCACAGGAACGCAGTGCAGATGAACTTTCATCCACTTGGATGTCTTTTGTCTTTTTACCGTGGTTATGTGGGGTTTCCGTTTGGTTTTCGCAGTGTGTTTTAATCTGAGGTTTCTTGGTGGGGGGGGGGGTGAAGGTATCTTGTGGCTGAGCTTGTACTGCAGGAGTGGGGGCTCCTTCCTCTCCCCATTTGCTTTTCCGTCCTCGCCGCCCTTACATCATCTTTCCTGAAAACCAAAACAAATTGCACCTGCACCAACGGCATTCCTCTCGCCAAAGCACTGACGTATTCCCTTCCATGTGTCTGTCCACCCAGACTTCCCTTCTTCACCTGGCCATGGGATTTTGAAGACGGCCAGCACAGGTATTGCCATCTGTTGTCATTTAAACGGGGGGGTGGCAGCCATACTGCGCTCCCATTTTCTAGCGCACCATCAAGAGGATCTTCAGCACCAAAAAAAAATCATTCAGGAAAAAATGAAGCTTTTTTTTTTTTTTTCTTTACTTGAACATGTTGGGACTTTTTTTAACTGCCTATTTAACATTTATTTTATTCAAAAATGTGTTTTTATTCCTAAACTCGTTTCTGATACTTTCTACTAAGGTCTGTCATGTGTGTTACATTTCTACACTGTGACACAAATGGCCTGCTGTGAAAGCAGGAAGATACCTGATTTGCAGATTTCCTTAAACTTTGAAAGATGTTTTTTTTTTGTTATGAAGTTGCACTTTAGTTATTTATTTATTGGGTATGTATTTGGTGAACCTGAGTTTTAATTCAGCTTTGAAATAATTAGGGTGATTATTGATGCTCCAAACGCAATTTCTTGGTTTTAATGACAAATAAATGAAGCTTAAATTCTTAGACCATTTTGACCAACATTTTTTACGTAAAGTGTGATTTTGCGAACTCACTTAAACTCAGAAATCCCAAATAATGAAAATCGTTTTAAAAGGACAGAATAGGAAAAAGTCGGTTTAGGTTTTTATAAAGCCCAAATGAGTCAGTAACCAAGGGAATTGTTGGATGTTCCAGTACTATGGACCACCACTGCTGACCTTTCCAGATGAGACGGTCTGACTTTTTGTATCTGCGAGATGCTGCACATTTGCCTGCATGCATGATGAGATACAGGGTTTCAGCCTTATACCGTGCAGCACATCCCCTAATTTTTTGTATCCATTTATGTTCAAAAAGGAAAGGAATTTGACTGACGGGTCTGAAGGTTTTAGTGTCTTATTTACCGGCACATGAGGAGATCTTACGCCTCTGTAGGAAGGGTGGATAGCAAAAAGAAAAGGAAATAAAAAAATGGGGGGAAAAGTGAAACAAAGTGAGGAAGGGAGTAAAGGGAGATTTGCCTCAGCCTTGACTTTCCAGGCAGCCCGTTTAATTCCTGTCAGTGAAGGGCTTTTATTCATTGTGGCAGAATTACATTTCCATGACTTCACAAGCTCTAGCAAATTCAGACAGGGCAGTAATGAGGATCTCTGGAATCACTGAATTAATGTGTCTCCTCCAATTGTCCCCATCCTCATTCTCTCTTTCTTTATTTGCTGTCGTCAACTCCTCAAAAGATCTTGCTCTGTCTTCTTTTTGCCCAACTTCCTCAAGTAGGTCTCTTTTTCCCCTTTTCATCTCCTGTTACCTGCTGCTTGTTCCTGATTTAGTCTGGTTAGCTTGCCGCTGCGTCGCTGTTTTGGCATCCTTTGTGAAAACCTGGTCCTTGTGCTAAATCCCAGGAATGATGGTCTCAGGATTCGTGTATGGACGCGTCGGATGCAAACCTTCAAGGCAGCAGGAAGAAAAATCTCTGCATTCCCGCACGCCTCAAGACGTGTCTTCGTGCAACTTCTTGTTTGGTTCTTCTGTTTTTTGAAATCACTTCCACCTAAGGACATCTTTTTTTCTGATTCAACCCAGCGCTTGCCCAACATGTGTCTTTCAGAAAAGCCAAAGAACGACCCATCCAATTCAGACGGAAAGAGATTTCCCTCACAATGTTTGAACAAAGTAAATTATGCATTCCATCATGTCAGAGCATTCAGACACGACGGTCTGCTTAAAACAGCTTTCCTTTTTACCACCTACCACCTGTGCATCTATCATGCTTTGTGATTAAATGATAGCCTTTCAATTCAATTCAATGTCATTCGTATAGCCCAAAATTACAACAATAGTCGTCTCAATGGGCTATCCTACCTTCTATTACTCTCAGTGGTACATCTTAGACGCTGTGAGTCAAAGTTTGCTCCACTATCTGCATACGTCAGCAGCAGTGCTAAATAACTTTTGTTTTTTGAAACAGTATCAGGGCTGCTGCTTGTGTTGCAGAGGTCTTCTTTATCAGCGTGTTGGCAGGTGTTGCTGCAAGCGAAGGTGTGCGGAGCAATTCCATCCTCCAGGCTGTCAAACACCTCTGTAGCCCTTTTTCCAAATTCTTAAAGCGTTGTTTCCATAATACGATTACTACGCCCCTCGTATGGTCATAAATTGCAGAGGCGACAGCGCTGCACCGCTGTAAATTTTATTTTCTCGACACTTTTGGTTATCTAGGTTTGCGAGGCCAGCAGTGTGACCTTGTGCGGGGATAAGAACAGAGCAGAAGTGCGCTAGATAACACGCTGAGAACAGGCAGCCCACTTTGCCAAAAACATCTTTTTTTTTTTATTTTGAGTTGGGGAAATAGACTAAAAAAAAAAATCATCTGAGGGGATAGGATGAGCTTCCCTCTCGGCTTTTAAAGTACCACCCCCATTACAGGTTCACAGCCATCTGGGGGAAGAAACCTTAAAAGCTGCTGTTGGTGAAGGCCATTTGTTGCTTCTGAAGGAGTTTCAAAGCCTCCTCTGGGGTGGGAACGCCACTAAATGCTGAAGTGTTTACAGTGGCTTTCATGTGTGGAGTTTGTGAGGACATTGGCTCATCCCTCCGTCTCATTTTTTGGGGGTACGAGTGTCAACAGCAGCGTCACTCGATCCTTTTTAGAGGTGGAGATGGAGGTATCATCTTTAACTGCATCCACTCTTTACTTTTAAAGCCTCTTTTAAGTAGAAGTTACTGCAGCTCTACAGATGCAGAGTAAAAGTCAGCCCAATTAAGATTCCAATCATTGTCTATTACAGTGTAAAAACAGATTTCTGGTCCGGGGATGGCTAGAAGGAGCGGATTAAAGGAAAGAGTTTTCCCTTTTTCTCTTTCAATCATGTGGATTTGTGGCCTTCTTTGGATGCGGTGGGAGGATGTGTTCTCTAGCTGGGGTGACCTGGCCCTGCTCTCCCATTGATGTGTGTAATGAAGGCCTGTGTCTGAATAATCCCATTAGGTGGTCAGATTAAAACCTGAGCTGATATTTGAGACTGTGCCCGGGCACCGCTTTAGAAATTGGACGGTTTGGCGGAGAAGGAGCGGCTGAGGGGGGAGCGAATGTGTTTGGGAGGTCTCTCTGTTGGACTGATGGAGTGCCATTGTCATTGCAGTGAAGCAGGAGGCTTGGGTAGCTTCTTAACTGCACCCACTACAGTCCTTTCATGCCAGAGTTACACTCAAATCATTGTGTGAAAGAAAGAGTGCTTCATTTTGAGGGTTATTGATCTTATAACAGCATTTTCTGCACTATAAGGCACCTTTAAAAGACTTTTTTTTTCAGAAAAAGACTGCATTTTATACTTACACATGGATTCATTTTGGTTGTGGTTTCTGATGTTGAATTGAGTTAAAAAGTACACGGTGCTACATCAAAATTGGGTTGGGTGTTATTCTGAATACGCTAATATGGCTAATTTGAAGCGAGGTTGGACTGTGTTTTGTTTTTACTAACAAGGTTTGGAGTAAGCATAGTTACAATAATGTTTGTTTTAGCGGTATCAGTCTGTTTCTTGTTTTTTATTTACGTCTAGCTAACATAGTTGGGGTTCTGCTAACGTGTAGCGGTGTCAGACTGTATTTTCGTTATGTTGTACGACAAAGGTTGGGAGCTAATGCAATTACTGTAATGTTTGTTTTTAACGCTATTAGTCTGTTCTTTTTACGAGTTGCAATAAAGGTTGGGTATTTTGCAAATACACTAACGCAGCTCATTTGTAGCGGTGTCTGACTTCTTTTATTACATGCTTCTACAAAGGTTGGGATTTAGGGAGTTAGTCACAATCATGTTTGTTTTTGGTGTTAATAATCTATTTGTTTGCATGTTGCAAACAAAGTTGAATATACGGATGCTGTGAACACGCTAATGCTTGTAACATGCTTCGAGTGTTACAAACTAGTTCTAGTAACTGTGAACGCAGGTATTAAAGTATGACTGATTGAAGGATTTGTCTCTGACTCTTTTGTATCACTTATGTGGTTTATGTATGACATAAATTTGAATATATATATAATGTATATAATATATATATAATGACCCTTAATTGGTGGTGCGCCTTATAATCCGGTGCACCCTACAGTGCGAACAAATACCACAAACATTTTCATGGTAGTATTCTTAATCAATCGTCCACCTATGTTGGAGATTTGTCTTCTTTTTTGAAACCTAGGTATTTCAGTAGAACTCAGATTACATGATGGTTTCACAAAGAACTTGTTTGTAATCTTCATTGTCGTGTAGTTTTCCATCACATGATTGTTCTCCCGTCTGTTTTGTTTCTGCGGTTGATCGAATCCAGATGAACATATGGGCTGTGTTGCGATCTGTTGGAGTTACATTGGGATGTCTTGTAGTAGGCTGGCAATGATGCACAGAAGCAGAAGATCTGAGGACAAAGCAGAGGCTGTAATTGTCTCAAACGCTGTAAATCCTCTCTTGCCTCGTTGCAAACCAGACAAGGCTTCAGTTTGCCCTGCATGTACAGAAGCCTCTATTTTTTCCCCCCTCGCTGTTTTCTGCTCCTTTTTCATGGCTCCCCCGCATCATTTGTGTGGAGGATACTCTTCCCCCTTTTCTTAACCAGAGAAATTAGACAAACCTTTTCTCGCACAGGTTTACCCAACGTACCTCCGAGGCTTTGATCATATTTTAGATGAAAGTCTCCTTTCAGTCTCTGCACATGAGGCAGCTTTGCACGCTTCTAAGCGATTGCACGCATGTACAGTCAGAGGCGCTACCTTGAATGCTCAAGTTGCACTCTAAACGGGGAGATGGATGTGACGGCTCGGCTTAGCTGCAGTGGTGGTGTAGATGCAGATGCAGATGCAGCTTTGGCTATAGCGGCTCTGGAACCTGATCAGTTGTAAACGGACAACAGTTGTACTATGTCAGTTGTGTGTGATACTGATCATTTTCCCTTTTTCTCTGCTTATTTTTCTTTTTATAATTCTATATATTTGTGATTTGGAGCATGTCAGCTCTGGCCCCTTCAATGGAGTTGAGGTTGATGCCTCTCTGCTTGCTTTGTGTATTAGCTCCATGTTTTCTTGGTTGAGGCTTTCGTCCATGGCATTGCTTTTTTTTCACTGTTAATGACATTTCTGGTGTTCTATTTAATGCTGAACTTTCATGAAATGCTGACTTTGAATGGAAGCCACAGATGTTTTGAGTTCAGAAAAGCTCTTCTGCTGTTTTCTTGCCTAACTGCTCCCTCCACCTTTACCAGGAGGACAAATGTGTCTTTGGTGCATGCTGATGAACTGTCATTCACGTCTTCTTTTCTTTTTTACTATGGTTGTGTTGGCTGTTTTTCTCACTCTGTCCACGTCTGACGCTGCATGTGTGTTTGTGTCTGAGCCTTGCACGATGTCGGAGGGGCTTTTATGTGCGGTTGGGGTTTGTTGTGTGGGAGTGGGGCCTCCTTCCTTTCCCCTTTGCTTTTCCGTCCTTGTCTCTCTTACATCATCTTTCCTGAAAAAAAAAAAAAAAAAAATTGCACCTGCACAAATGCACTTCCTCCCACCAGAGCACTGACTCACTCCCTTCCATCTGTCTTTTCCTACCCAGACTTCCCTACCAACCCACCAAATAACCATGGGATCCAACAGGAGCAGCACAGTGCAGGTGTTGTCATCGGGGGTGCTGTAGGGGGAGTAGCCCTGTTGGGCGTGGCGGCCGTACTGCTCTTCATATTCCTGCGCCGCCGCCAGCGCACCTTCAAGGGGGACTACAACACCAAAAAGCATGCCTTCGGGAACGGGTACAGCAAGGCGGGCGGCCTGCCGGCCCACCCTTCCAAGCCCAAGAACCTGCCGTACCCGGATGACTCGGACGACGAGAAGAAGCCCACCCAGATTGGCAGCACTGGAGGGTTTGAGCCCAGCGACCGCATTTTTGACACCGAATCGGAGGACCTGAAGAGGCCCTACTTTACCGTGGATGAGGGGGAGAGCCGAGAGTACGACGAGCGGACTCTGCCTTACCAGTTCGACCCGGAACCCGAAATAGCCGACGATATGATCTCTCAAACCGATGGTTCTGTCATTTCTAAGAAAGAGTGGTATGTGTAGAGGCATGCGACAACCAAGCCAAACAATCATTGATCCCGCACCTTCATTCCACCTCACCCTTCACCCCCGTTCGCCCCACCCTAAACACAGCCCCACTCCCTCCTCACTCCCTCCACATCAGACCCCATCCAGCTAATTGGAAAAAAAATCAAGTGTCTATCAAAGGTACAGGAAGCCCCGTTCCACCAAGCGAATGGGCAAAAAATACAAACCACAGTGTGTGAAGTGACTTGTTGTGACTGACCTATAAGGCCAGGAAGGTGGTTGGTTAACGCTTGTGCATTATTCTTTTTGTGTAATTTTCTTCACATGTTATAAATGTATTAAATGTATAAAAAAAAAAAGAAGCAGGTTGAGGTTTTGCTGAGCACATTTGTGAAAGTCCTACACTGGATGTACGCCTCGTTTTATTGCCATCCTCATTGCAGGTTTGTCATTTTTTATATCCTCTTCTTTTATATGATTTTTAAGTAAGTGACTTGCAGATTGGGAGTTTAAGTGTGTGACTTATTACAACTGGAGTTTCAAGGTATTTGTAGCTTTTTTGGTCTCATGTTTCAGAGAAAAGAAAAAAAAAAAGAAGAAAAAAGTCAGTAGATGTACAGATGAATTTCATTTTTGCTTCACTTCTGAATCTCTACATCCGTACAGCATTGACAGCCGAACAGAACGAATGCTGTTTTCCAAAGACATGCCTAGTATTTTTTTAACCCTTTGTGCTTTTGGTTTCAAGCAGTCTGTCCACTGAGCCATACGGATGTGGCAGCAACAGACAAAATATCTAGTGTTTTTTTTTTTCTTTTTCTTCAATGTTTGGCGACATTTCTGTTTGCGTTAAATCAGCGCCCTTATCTGTGGAGCAGAGCCGTGGGAGAGAAGGGCTGGAAAAAACATTTTCTGCTCCTCATAATCGAAATGAGGTCCAAATGACATCTGTGGAGGTTCATGCTGAAGCTCTGAAATGTCACGGTTGTTGCTGGACTTGAACCGTTTTGACCTGTTGTGCTCTTACCACCGACTGTACGCTTTATTTCTTTTGTTTATCGGAATGCTGTCATGATTATGTTTTTGTTTTTTCTTGTGACCCCTTTTAATCAAATGGATTCAGATGAGAAGTTTTCCAGGAATTTGTGACTTTGCGGCTAACGTCAACAGCATTTTCCACCTGGAGTCATCCATGGACACAAAGGACCAGGGGTAAAAGGTCAACTGATGCTTTCTTGTGCACCAATAGAGAAAAAGGGAATTAAAAATATAACCGTGGCCATGCTGTAATATATACATAAAAAAAAGAAAATCACTTGCTGCTTTCTTGATGGTTTTTGTTCCATTTTTGGTTTTGGGTGATTTTTGCGGTTCGATGGCCGCTTCTGCACTGCAAACATGGACTCGCCGCCTGTCTGCAGGATTATACTGTTTATAAAATGTGTGTATACGGTATATATGTATAAATATATATATATCAAAATTGGTATTAACAAGTGCCAGTGGATGCTAGCATAGCAAATCACTTGTTCCTCCTCATCACTGAGGTCCATTACACAATCAGCGAAATATATTTGCTTCAAAAGAAAAGAGGGGAAAAAAACAGCTCAATGTGAAAAATTGAAGATAAGAGAAGCATTTTAGTAAATCCAAGGATGGAAACGACTTATCTGGCTGAGGTTGAACGATATAAATACTGTAATAAGCCTTATTTTATGCATGTTTTGTGTGTGGGAGTGGAAGTGCATATGTTGCTATTTTTTTCTATCAATTCTGTTTTTTGTTTTTTGTTTTTTGTTTGTTTTCTTTATTTGCAGCTCAGAGGAGGACACTGTCTCCGTGACAGATATGTAAGAATGTGGGCACAGTTAAAATGTTGCTCCAGCTTTAAAATAAAAATAATGGAAAAAAAAACAAAGATAGAGATAAATGCATACAAAAAAATGAAAACACCTGTGTGAGAACGGATCTTCACAGATGCTGATTTACAGTCAATGCTTGTCTATTGTATGATATTAGATGAGCATGTAAATCACAAGCCTCAAATTATATTGTATATTAAACAAGAATCATCAACAGAATGTGGGGAAAATATCCTTTTTTCTGTTGGTAGCCTGTCAATTCTCACATATGTTTTAAAAGATAAGTTCATTTTCATTTTCTAAGGCCTTATTTTTAGTTTAACTGAGTGATGAAACACTCAGAAAAACTAAATGACAGTAGTACCTGTGTGTCCGCTGCTGTCCTTGTGCAATTCAAGTTGTTCACAGGCTAACCTCGTCGAATAGCATATAAAGCAGTTTTATTTCTCCTTAGTCTTTGCATTCAGTGCCTATCAGAATGAAAAGGTGTGGTATTATTAGAAGTACTCACCTTCTCCTTCTTCAATGATGCTCATGCCGGGATAACCGAATAACCGTTCATAGCATCCAACTAAAAACAAAGGATAGTTTTTTTTCATTTTTGGGGGCCTTTAAGGTCAGTCTCACGTTCAAGCCTGTTGTAGTTACACTTATCCACATCAAAATGAAGCCATGCCAAACGCATCCCTGCTTTGGAAACTTTTGATAAAGTGGAGGATGACAGAAGCCATTATATGTCCATCCCTGAACAACCTGAAATGAAATCTGAAATGAGCGGGAGGCCTTGTTGCGGATGTTTTTGATCCGGTTCCGTGAGGAGCTACTGCCCCACCAAGCTAAACTTTGACGAGTTTTAGAAAGAAATAAAGCTCTGGCAGGCTCAGTCGAGGGCATTCTCTCAGCAATTATGCTTGTAGGGCAAAGCTGACATGATTTCCAGCCCACGTTTCCTTTGATACCCTTTGTGACATCTGTGCAAAACAACTCCAGTAGAAGATATTGCTGAGCTTTAAATGTTTTCACAAAAATATGGAACAAACTGCTGCTGCCTCCTGAGATACTCCCAAATGGTGCAGCCAAAAAGGAAAACAAAGTATATAAGTTGCAGATTTGGGTCATATCTGTGAAAATGTTGCTATAGTAGAAGACATGAAAAGAGTTTAGTTAGACAGAAAAGAACCGTTGGACTTCCTAAAGGAGTATAATGGCTCTGAAAACCTCCACCTCCCTCCTTATTATCTTTACAAACGTTGGGTCTGTTTTCAAAGTGTTCCCAGTGGTTTTTTAACTGTCATTGTTCCGTTTTTAGCCAAAATCCCCAAAACTTCCATTGTTTTCTGAGACTTAGTTTCCACAGAGTGGTGGTAGTTTGTTAGAAATTCACCTTTCGAGTCATGGGTGGACAAATAGCTTCGCCCCCAGGAGCTTTTCTGGCCCGCCCAGCGTATTTTATACATCATTAATACGCTCTTTTTAAAAAAAAAGCTTTTTTTCTCTGTGCTCCTGGTTTACAGTGGTTTGAATAAAGAAATACTCAGAATGCAATTCTGAGCTGAATTTTCTTTATATACGTCCTCCTTAATCAGAAAAATACCACTAGCACATGTTAAAAACATAATTTTCATCGGAGTTGGTCTTAGTTGTTGGAGTTGGTAAATGTTTCCAAATCATTGGGATGAAAAGTAAAGCAGTTGCTTGATGATACTTGAATGTTGCTGGATGTCGCACATTGACATTTTTGTTTAAGACATCGTCACATGGCGACTTCAAGTGTACGATTCCTAAAACTTTATGATGAACTGCAGAATTTGCACTGTGGATCATTGTAGCTGTGCACACGCTGCTGTGAGAGTGCTTTACTAACAACCCGTCTTTACCTGATATTTCATGTTCAAATAAGAAATAGTGTATCTCCTAGATTACCCTTAAACTGCGGAGATGTCTCCGGCAACAGCTAAATGACAAACTCTGTGGCATACCTGAGAAAACGCGGATTTTCATATTGACTTTTCACAGATACGCGCATTAACCCTTGTGCTATCCTATGACCCCACTATTACATAGACGTGTTCTCCCTACCATGACAAAGGTGGATAAAGGTGGAAAGATTTCATGTAATTGGAAACCAGTGAAGATCACAAATCATTGAAGAATAAAGGTTCAGCGCACTGTCTAGTGGGTCTAGATGACCCAACTTCCAATGTTAAAGTGCCTAGGATAGCACAAGGGAAAGTATCGTAAAGTGTGGCATATCGGCGCACAGACAACAGAATCAGTGTTGATTTGGTAAGTATTTGACTATTGTAAAGGCTTGCATATCGGCGTACGTCTACTTTTCACCACTTCAGACTTAGCCAGAAAGATGTTAATTGCAGTTTAAGAGCAACGGTAGTCGAAAAAATGTAAACACTGGAGCTAAAAATCCAATGTTAAGAGTGAAACCATCACACAATTTTAGTAACTTTCTTTTCTAAAAATGCCACAAAGATGCCAAAAAAGACCTTTTCCCAACCAGATTAGATCACAGTTGTAAGTTACAGACTTGAAACGCATTTCCTCTCAACTTGGTGGCACATTGGTAACTTCTAAGCACACCTGGAAAAGAATTCCCATTTGATGTAAATGAATCAATGCAGGCTTTAAAACATAAAAGCACAGATTAGAGATTTTAACTCAACATTCTGCTCACGAAGCCACTGCCGCACTCACTTTTCCGGCAGAAAACCGTCACGTTCGGTCAACTGCTCGAGATTAACACACTGTTCTTTATTTTCATAATACTGTGGGTAACTTCATTCCATCCCAACCTCCTTTTTGTACTCAATATGTTCAACATTCCAGTGTAAATATTGTACATAAGGTGGAGATTATAGTCTGGATTTATTTAGGGAGTTCTGTGTAGGGATCCTGTTGTGTAAAAAAAAAAAAAAAAAAAAACTATTTTGACTGCAAACATGGAGACTCAGTGATGGATAGATGACGTTGATGCATAGCTTTTTCCAAAGTCCTTCCTAGGAATGCTTCTCTAGTCTCTTTCGAAACAGGCTAGGCGTGGCTTCCAACAGGCCACGCCCTCCATCTGTGATTTGATGTAATTGAAAGCAATTCAAAAGAGAGAATTTGTTTGTATGCAGCCATGTGAATGTATATTTCTAAAGGGTGTTACAAATACAACAAAAAAAGAGATTCTCTTGTTTAATTGTGATGACCCAGTGAAGTAACTTGTATTTGTTTTGAATATTAAATGAGTTCAATAGTCAGCAGTCCCAGTCCAGTGATTGGATAGATGTGTGTTTCACTGATTGACTATGGTTCATGTCTGCAGCACTTTTTTTTTTTCCTCAGCACGCAGTAACGGTTTATGCAAAAAGTCCCTTTTCTTTCCACTGCTCTGATCAGTAATGTAAAACCCCCCTCCCCCCTGTGGCTTCATGCAGAGACTCACAGACGTGCAAAAGTTTGTACCCCCTCTTCTTCTAACCCCATATTTTCTTTTGTGTGTGCAAAAAACTGAAATAAAAAACATCATTTGAGCGTGGGTCTTAGTGGGTTTCAATATGAGACAAATCCCATCACATATCCAGTGGTCCCTCGTTTATCAGGAATTTATATTCTAAGGTGACATCTTTATTTTTTACAAACATTTCAAGCCTGTAAAACTTCTCATTATACTCTTGATATACTTTGATATAAATTACATTTTTCCTTTTTTTTTTCTCTTTACTTTTAACTCTTAAGAGTTCAAACCTTCATAGAAAGTACAGTGTTGTAGAAACTATTGACGATTTACGTAAATGTGTCTAAATAAACGCAATCTGTACAGGAAGCACAGCACGGAGGGGATTGATGCTCTACAGCCAATCGACATGCACAACACAATCCACTGTAGACAAAAGAAAGAAACAAGATATTTGCAATGGGAAATTCCGATTTGACGGAGGACCGCTGTCCAACATTTAATTTGTGCAGTTATCCATCAAAGGAAAAAAAACACTGTAAACAAGAAAACAATAAAGTAAAGGTGTAACGATTCAATCCAATACATAGTCTGTGGTTGGCGATACGATTCATAGTCACCATTAGTTCATTTTGAACGATCTGATTCACTGACCTAAAATAGATCCAGAGCATCTTTAGCCAAAACTTCCACCAGTGTGATTCAGAGAGAAATACCTGGTACTGAACACTGCAGGTGACGTTTTCCAGATTCCTTGTATTTCTTGCAAGATAGTCAATTATAAATACAATATGTGTACAAACAAATGATTAAACAAGAATGAATGGCAAATCCGTTCACACTTTAGATTCATAAAGTTCAGTTTGTTTTTCCATATCAAAATAATGCTAACAGAACAGTGTTTCCGCTATTTGAACTGTAATGATGACTTGATCATCACATGAGTGTTGTCTGCTGTGATGCATTTGGTCGTTTGATCAAATATGGACCAGTCAGTGAGTCATATTCCTAGAAATTATGAATATTATGAGGTTATCTAAAGCATGAATTCCTTCAAAAATGTTGAGAGGCACAGATGAGCAATTCTTTTTCCCGATGAGGTGACAGTCAAGAAAATCAAATAAAAGCAAACAAAAAGGCAGTGCAAACAGGAGCTTAAAGTTGCTGCTGCTGATGGTTGATCCACAAGCTATTGAGTCATAAGTATACTTAAGATTTCCCACGCTTTGCTTTTTTCTTGTTTCATCTTTCTCCAGCAAAATAGGGCAAAATATAAATGTCACAGCCTTGTTTTGTCTAAGAGTATTTTTATCTCTTAGCCTAAAAAACACATGATGTTAAAACATGGACGGATGCTAAACCTCTTCTCTTAAATATATTTAGAGATTTCTTTCTGAGAGCCAGGAGCATCAAACATTATACATCCACATGTGAATTAGATTTGCAAAGATTGCATCTAAAAAAAGGTTGTTTTTCAACCAAGCTGGAGAAAATGATATTTTAACATCCAGGTTTTTAACAGAATGTTGTTTTACATTTCATCGGCAAACAAAGAACATGTTCTGACCTTTTTTCAAATCATTTTAAATATGATTTTGTCATTTTTAGCTTAAAAAAGATGAGGCAGGAGTTCACTAGAAATTCACCTCTGAGAAGTGTAGGTGGGACTGTATGCGAAGAGCAGCCCCGCCCCCTTTCCCCTCCCTGTATCTCAGAGCTCTCTGTCTGTTTACACCATTGACTGTACATATGGAACTGGACAGAGAGGGTGTGACGTCACAATCACTTATCTCTGGCTCTCCTGAAATGAAGCCAATTCTGACGCCATTTTTCCGCGATAAAGAAATCACCATTCTGGAGTCAGTTGACAGTTATTGTTCCAAGACGGTCTGAGTTATTGTTTCTATGACAACTGCTGTTGCCAATCAGGAGTGAGCATTGTTTGAAGTCACTGTTATTTTTCATCTGCTCCGGATTCACAACAATTTGAATAAGGAAATCCTCAGAACTGCAATCTTTAGCTTAATCTTCATTATTTATATGTCTTCCATCATCTGAAAAATGCCACAAGCACGCATGTTAAAATCACCAAAACCATCAATTTTCCCTCAATCAGAGAGGGTCTTTAAGTTCAGTGATCTGAACTTAGACGAGAACGATTATTTCCATATACTTTATTTATACGATTCCAGCAAATCCTTATAAATGCTTAGTGTTCCTCCTGACAGTTGGCCGCCTAACCGGCATGAAGGAATACAGAAATGACGAGAGACTTTTCAGGGTTTCACTGTGGAGTTTTGGTTTACTCTTTTTAATTGGAGATCAAAAACTGTCGGATCAATGTTGGCGTGGAGGTGGGTGCCTAATGAAGCTGCAGTGATATGATGAGAGGGGCCCAGTGTGGAGCCAGACAGATCTGTCTCAGACTGTGGGGCTCAAGTGCAGCCATCTGCACAGCCTGCATTAAGAACAGCTCGGAGTTTGCAGCTGTTTGCATCCATTTGCTAAAAGGGCCCTCTGTAGCCCCAAAGGGCTTTGATGCCACGTAGGCTTTTAACATGCACGGCTGTCTGAGTTGGGATATTTTAGGAGAAAGTCAACCACTTTTGTCATGGTTGAAATAGGTATGGAAGACTTTTATTTAAAAAAAACAAAATGCTTTTCTTGGGCCAGATAATTTTTAAAAGGTTTGAAAATTTACTGTGGGACTTTTTTGCTCAACAGCTAAAAGAATTCAAACGCTGTTCAGACTTCACTAACTCCCTTTGAAGGGGGGGGGGGTAAATAGTTTGTTATACAGTGATTTTTAGTTGAGTTTGGACTCAATTTTTTAAGACTTGCTGCCCTATAGGAACCTGTGATTCCAATAAGACAAACATTGAAAAAAAAAAGAATCAATGGAAAGAGTGCACAAGCGTGCGCACACGGCCAATATTACGAGTCATTAAACTGTGACTGAATGGTTTTGTAGATTATTGGGTGATGGGGAGGATCAATATGGTGCATTTTTACTGTTGTACGTGCAGCTTTGAATCCGGTTTGTTAAATTCACACAGATCTTGTTTGAAAGACAGAGAAATAGTGGATTTCTTTTAAAAACTAATGGTTGTTTTAAGGATTTAGCGTAACTTTGTGTTGCGTTTCATCAACAGTTTGCTTCTGTTCAGGTTTTTTTGGTATTAACCCTGTTTTAATTGTTGTTTGCAGGTTATGGAGCATTGTGTTGCTCTTTTTTACTGCCTGGTTTCAGTGTTTACAGCTACATTGGAATTAGCCGTAATAAAAGGTTTAGCATCAAAGTGATCCATTCATGTGAGACCTCTGTAATGGTATAGAAGTTTCTTAAGTAGACGGATACATCAGTCTATAATCTGCTACGCTGTCATTGAGGTTTGTAATTATGTTTTTAAGGGAAGCATCAAACTATGATGCACTTTTTTGTTTGTATTTTGCTGCACTATAGTGTCTTTCTGGAGGGAAGGGGAGACAGAAGTGGGCTTTAAAGGTCAGGTCTGCAGTCCACCATTGTTGTTTACGTAATTCATGATGACATGAAACATGAAAATTCAAGGCTGTTGGCCAATAGGAACAAAGATGCAGGTCTTAGAAGCCACTTTCCCTCACTTACACCGCAAGAAATTCTAGTGTTTGTGAAGGATTTTCGCTATGACAACCATTGATTGAGTTTGTTGAAATGGATCATGTAACAAAGCATTAATGTTTTGTAATGTAAATCAGGCATAATGTCAATAAAAAGGTTTTAGTTAAAGGCATTTGAACAATGAGACCTTAAGGTTACCATCCATCCATTGCCAGAATCCACTGTATCCCTTTCAGGGTCATGGGGTTGCTGGAGCCTATCCTAGTAACTGTTGAAGGTGGGGTACATCCTGGACAGGTCACCAGTCTGTTACGGGTCCACATAATCCCTCACACGTGCACCCCAGGGGCAATTTAGAGTCACCAATTAACCTGTAAAGCATGTGTCAGACTATAGGAGGAAATCAAAGTATCCAGAGAAAACCCACGCCTACTGGTGACCTAATTAAAAAAAAAAAATGTATAAATGTTCAAAAGGTATGATGGTATCAACCAACATACCTTTTCACCAAATTAACCAAATGGTAGTTTAACCAAATTACCAATTAACCAAAACAAATAATGTTTTTAGTCGAAAAATCTTCTTTTAGCTGTTTTATGCTTAGCTTGCAAAAGTTGATCTTTCTAAGGTTATTAGCAGGATCTATCAGCAGGCCTAGCAGCAATAATCATTCATAAATAGTACAATTTTGATTTTAAACCTCTGTATAGACCATCACTTAAAGAATAGAGACAGAAATCTGTTTATCTTTTTTATTTCTGGGAAAATTGGGAATTTTTTCAAAATCCTTTGATGAAATCCACAAAAAGAAGTGGCAATGTTATTTGATCCACATATGTTTAACATGGTGTGGCTGTATTATAAAGAATTAGAAACAATTTTACGTTCCTTTAACTCAGCAGTCATTTAAAAATGAATAATACAGATAATAATAGATGAGTTATTCTCACCATAAAGTTAGAAAATTAACTAAATTTTTCCAGCCAAAAGTGTTTTCATGATTTCATGGAAGCAACTATTTAAAAATAAGCAGGAAAAGCCACTCTACTGCCCCTAGTGGAACGTTAATAAACTACAGGGCAGAAAACGAACCACATTCTATAAAATGAGATTTATAGAATCTGGATCATGCTAATGAGATAGGGGTCTCAGAAATGCACGTATTATAAATGTTATGAATGGTTAGATGTTTTTAAAGTCAACTTTTAGTCTAAGCAGCAAAATGTGACATAAATAATAACTTACATAACTGTTTTGAGGTTTTAAAGAGTTCAAATGTCAAAATCAATCCTTGAATTTTTCCAGCTGCATATTACTGATTTAATTCTATCTTCTGAACATCCTTTGTGCCATCTTATCCAATCTGCCATTCTTGCTTCCCACCTTTAAAAGCTCCCTGCTTTTTTATTTTATGGAACATTTGAGCTTCACAAATTATTTATGTGGAATGGAACATAACGCATCGTTCATTTTTCCTGAGCCTTGGTGCCACAGTAAACAAACCCTACTCCACTACAACAATCAGCTGAACCCCCACTGAGTTTTCCAGCAGGATTCGTGGTGTTTTTACTGGGACTTAGATCAAACCGACGCCGGGACGAATGCAACTCAAATTTTCAGCATTTTGACGCTCTGTTTGCTGTTTATGTCTGCTCACATTGTGTCTCTCAGGCAACAAGTTGTGTAACTAGAGTTATGAGGACACCTGAGCTGTTACTGATGGTGCACCTGGATGAAGGATCCAGCTAACTAGAAGAACAAATCCCAGGTGTTATTTTGAAAATGCCACGCCGACACTGAGCTGGGTGTTCCTGCCATGTTCACAGCCGATGTGCTATGTGTCATCCATTCAGCTTCCTTTTGTCCCAGCATCCTCTTCTCATCCACGTCTTTGTCTTCTATCCTCCCTCCTTGTGCACGTGCTAACCACTTTGCTGCTCATAAAGTCTCTGTGAGAACTTCAGACTCGAGTGTTGATCAGTCACTGGACTCAGGAAAAAAAAAAAAAAAAACAACAGAAGCGTGCCTCTCCCGTCTGAGGCTAAATCAAAGAAACCGCTGCCAGGTCTTAACAGGAGTCTCAGGGGAGCGGAGCAGCTCCTCTGGGACTCCTGTATCATCCTTGGAGATTTTAAAACAATAATGCCGGAAGCTTTAAACAATGCTAAGCTTATATCTGAGGAAAAAGTATCAAAAGCTGTTAAGTCTATACTATTTCTGAAGAGGATCCCACTGTTGGGCATTAACCTCCATAACCTGCAGTAAAAAGCTGACTTGAAAGCAAACACATTCAAACAAAACCACAACTTCAAAACAAGTGATTTTCTTAAACTCTGATTAAAATCGTGTTTTTTACCTGTTTTTGTGGCATTTTTCTTATTAGGAAAGAAGTAATAGAGAAAAGTTAAGCTTAAAATGGCATTTCTGAGTATTTCTTTATTAAAATGATTTCAGGAACTGATAAAAAAAAAAAAGTTTAACGATAATGCAACTAAAATGTAACTTGTACGATCCACAACAAAGACCTGTTACAGATAAAACTGATTTAACTTTTTCACTCAGAAATACAAATATAGTTATTTATAGGGCTAAGTGTCGCTGCCATTATCCTGAATCAGTTAGATCCACAGAGCTGCAGTACAATTTTACTGTATTCAACATCAGTTTTTCTTTTTACAAATTTGCTTTTAAAAACCAATTTCCCTTGTTTAGTGGAAAAAAGTAATTTAAAGTGAAAAAGTTTGGAACTTTATAAAAATTGCAAAGGGTTTGCTGAAACTTACATCAAAGCAGTTTCCACCTAAAAATCCAATATAACAAGACATGCCGTTGAATAGAGATGTTTCATAATGAATATTGAAACTTTCAATTGGATTTAGTTCAATCATATTATTATTTTCAGGATCCTAATTATTAAATTTTCCTTTTGAGGCATGTATTTATGTTATAGGCAGGAGGCTACGCCGTTTTTTTGCTTAATTCTGCTTTGTTTTGGATTATATTTTGGATGCAGCGTACTATGATCGATTTGGCATGCAGTTCAGACCCAGCTAACAGATGTAGCAAGTTCCTGCTGTCTGCAGAAAACAAGATGCTGCAATGAATTGGCAGTTATGTGGATTAACCCAGGATCAGTGTGTCAAAATTACTATTGCCTGTTATTTTATGAAAGAGACAGCTCCCAAACAAATAGCCTGGATCTTATGAATAAACACACACACAGGTCCTGCATTCACTGCCTCCCATTTTCTGATCCACTCACAGTACCAGCAGCTCTGCAGGGAAAAGGGATGACAACGCTCATCTACAAGGTCCTGTCGGGAAATAGTCTGTTCCTTTTGCTAGCATCAAACTTGGAGATTTGTATACAAATTTGGAGGAACTTCATTGCTTAGCTTCCAGAAATATAAGACTTTGTCACAACTGCCTCCCCGGGTGGATACGGACTGTCTGCAGGCAAAAAATGGGCAAACATGGGGAAATTTCAAGATTGTAGACCACTTAGTGAGCCTGTAGAGTGACAAGATTCAAAACCTGTGCACTGCACAGTAGTTTGTTAGTGCAGCTCAAGTGATAAGTGCACACCACTTACATGCTCCTTAATGGTAGTGTCACGATTTGCTCTGGACCATGACAAATAAGGGGGGTAAAACCGGTTCTAGCCCTCAAAGTACTTTTAATATGTTTAAAAAATAATAAACAACTTTAATAACAAAGCGTAAAGGTGTGCTGTTGACAGAAGCCAAACAGATGAAGGTATGCTGGGGAGCAGGGAAGGCGTGGAGCTCCAGCAACGGCTCAGGACGTGGCAGGAAGCCCCAGAGGAAGAGTCTTTCTGAAGCTACTCTACGGTAGATCTTTAATCCCTGTCCACACCTACACCTGTGCAAGAGGAGGAGGAAAGGGGCAAGCAGCAGACTCACACGGCCCAAGGCTGTAACAGTAGCCTGACTGATCCTACGGACGTCCTATGGGCACTTACATTATCACCTGCACACCTCATGCATGCAACATGTGTGCACGGTCACTAAGGGGCCACTAAGGGGCGTCCCATATGATGACATCACACATACGTCATGAGTGTGTTGGTGACTTACATTATCCTTACAAATACTTGACAATACACTTACCACATTCAAGACAATCGTACGTTCCCTCTTCATGACATCCCTGAAGCTGGCCGAAGGAGCCTTAAAGGAACTGCAAGATACAGCTGCCCTCCCTTTAAGATGCTCCAACAGGTCCAGACAACCCAAAAACCCACAGCACCCGTACAGCTCAACCCCTTTCACAGGTGCATGTGACTAAAGCTTTGGACACAACAGAACAGGTGAGCAGCGATTTGAAATTTGTTGTAAGAAGTCACAGAGTGTGTCTGAATTAAAAAGAATAAAAGTTGTACAAGTATTCCCACGTCAACAGAAAAGTTGATCCATTCTCGTGACCTTCTATAACGCCTAGGATCGCAGTCTTCCAGTCTTGAGGCGGTGATGTTGACGCAGATCTCTCGTGTCTTCTCACAGCATCACAGGATGAGTCTGGTCTCACGTAGTCTCATGTCTCTTCACCTCATCATTGACGTGATCCTGCATACCTGTTCAGGACACACAGACTTTGAGAGGCCCCGCCTTCAAGACAAGCCATCTGCCACTTCCAAGGGAGGTCCCTCTGACAAACAGGACAAATGGGCTAAATTAAGAACGGAGTGTCTCCCGGACCCTCAGCCTCCTCCATGGCTATTGACTCGTACAGCTTTATCAGTGTACATTAGTGTCAGTGCCAGTCTGCATTTAGACAGACCATGGCGGAGGAGGCAGCCCGTCAGCACGTGCAGGCATGTCTGCCGTCATTCGGAGCCGGCGACCCTTTGTCAGAAACAATCCTTATCAGCGGAGCCGGTGGGCTGAAGCCACATCGTCCAATCACTTCAGAGCTGAGGCTGTCATCAAACTGCATTCACGGATTTAATTCGGATTGTTAAAAGGCCGCTGCCTAGACTGTCTTTGAACCAACCAAT
Organism: Oryzias curvinotus; assembly: GCA_023969325.1. Taxonomy (NCBI): domain Eukaryota; kingdom Metazoa; phylum Chordata; class Actinopteri; order Beloniformes; family Adrianichthyidae; genus Oryzias; species Oryzias curvinotus. The sequence goes on along the minus strand of CM043718.1, from coordinate 9,346,338 downwards.
GATGGGTTTAATGCCAGAAAGTTTGAACTAAATTAAAATTTTGAAGAAACGTCAAGAGGAAATGCCCTAGAAACCAGACAACTAAATAGTGTTTTATCTCATTTTCTCTTTCCCAGACTGCACCTCACTCCATTTCTCCGTTTTGATGTCTGTGAGATTCAAATACTCACCTTTGGCTGCCAATGTTCCCAGCGCAGTATGGAGCCGCCCGCAGCCAGATATGTGCCAATTAAAAGATGGACGTGATTAGCTGTTAAAATGCCGCAATTTTCAAATGGATCTCTTCCAGAAGCTGCAAATGAGATGGATAGACAAAGATGTAAAAGTAGTAGAGGGGGAAAAAAATCTGATTGTACACCAGGAGGGACTTAAGTAGCAGCAGAGGCTGACTTAAATACTCAATTATCTTTGGGCACTGAAGGGTCACCAGAGACTATTTAATTGAGTCCATAGTTCCTCATTTTGCAGAGTCTGCGACTCGGGATTCTCACCTGTAAACTTTTGCTGCTGGAAGGGTTCAGATTCAATGCTAACAAAGATTAGCCTGCTAATCTGCTGCCAGTGCAGGAGCGGGGCGAGCCATTGATTAGATTACACCACCATTTGCGACTGCATCTCTAAAGTTCATCCAAGCAAAAATGCAAACCAACAGATTTTTTTTTTTTTTTACAATTAATTCCCCCAAAGACTCGTGGTCAGATGGCATGGCGAGTCACAACCAATTAACGGCCTTCTGAGGGCTTTCTCCAGCTGCAGGTTTCAATAGAAGATTTAAGGGTCAGTGACTGAGCTTGTATCAACCAAACCCTCGCTCCGCTGACATCTTCATTTGAGTTGCAGGAAAAGATTCAATATGCAGCAGCTTTCATTCTTTTTTCTTTATTTACATTTATAAGAACCATCACAATAGAGTTTTCTTAGGCAGACACAGAACATTGTCTCAGTCATCCTTTCTACCACACAACCTCATGAATGCCCTGCCACAAAAACAAATGTCTAAAGATGCCATTCCAATAGTTTAAATCCACTAGACTTTGATTTAAACTCTAGATAATCATGATCTGGACATCTAGACCATGAGGAGACCATTCATACTGCTTGCCATCACATTACGTAGTGGCGTTTTGCTCTGTTTGTGAGTCTCATGGGGCATGTTAGAGAAGCGCCACAGCTCTGTCCAGTCAGCATAACTCGTGGGATCAGGAGTTTACCCAAAAGAAGTGGCATTTTCTTTTGACAGCCAAGCTGATTTTCTGGTGAATTAGCGTTTTGTCTTCTGTGGCGACTTCCTGTCTGCGCTGCAATGCTTCAATATTTGAGCAGAGTAACAATTTACTCAAACTTATGTAAAATGTGCATGTTCTTTTGTAAGGAATTTGTGTTTTAGTTTGGCTTTTCAGTTGTATTCTTGGTTTTGATTTTGTTTTGAGCTGTTCCCCTATCAGCCACTCAAGGTTTATGTTGATTATCCTCTACCCTTTTTGTTTTCTGTCAATTGCCCTCCGTCTATTTAGGTGTCTGGTTTTTAGGTCGTGTGCTCTGCCTTTCCACGCTTTGTATCTCCATGGTTTTTGTCATGTTTCAGTTTATTTATTGAATATTTTGGTTTCTGCCCCCATGCCCAGTCTCCTGCGTTTTGGGTCCTACACCCCCAGCTCCTGACATTTTTTGCATGAGCAGACATGACCTGCTGTTGTCTTCCAGAATTTCTTTTGTTGTTCGGACAGCAGATTATATCCGATAGTTATAAAAGATCTTATCAGAAATGCACAATGTTGCGTGCTCCAGACTGTTATGCTGCCAGCTTCAAATCACGCTCAGCTCTGGGAATTTTCTGTGAAATTATAGTTAGGCGTGTAAAATAGAGGATTCACACTGAACAGAGCAGTCCGGAGTCTTTTAGGAAGCGTTACCTTACCTTTTACCCCATGGGAGAGGTGTGGGTTTAACATTATCAGTGGGCAGTTTTGACACATACGAATCATTTTGGGGCAAAAAGAAAGACTTGACTGTAAATCTTTGGTAATAATCCTTAAAATAACATTTTTGGAAAACTTTTGAGTATTTTCAGAACTGTTTATATCTCATTTTTTAACCTTAGGGTTTGAGTTACTTGCTGTAACACAACAGTTCCACAACACAACGTGTGAATCCATGGTACCACAGCAAAATCTGACTTGTGAGCTATTTAAAACCCTTTGGCTACTGAACGGAATGACACAATTCCAGAAGCAGAATTGAAAGTTATTTCCCATAATAAACGTTTTTTCTTTTATGCATTTTATTCCAGGAAGAACGTCATTGTGTACAGTGACCATGGAAATGTTTCTTTGTGAGAGAAAAAATGAAAAAAACTGACCTGTGTTTCTTTTTGCAGAAAGCTTGGATATTTTTAAAGAAAGGGCCCCTAAATAAAATTCAAGATAGAAATAACGTACATAGAAAATGTGGAAAATAATTTTTAAAATGTCAAAGTGTTTTTAGCTTAGTGATATTTCAACTCAGAGCGGTCGGTCTTACAGGACAGGAACAGACAGATCTCAATGTGTCGACACTAAACTTTCGATTGTGATGTTATTTCTGGAGAAGGTTCTGCTCTGTTAGAAAGTCTGTTTTAGCTTAGCGCACATTATAATACTCTGCCTATTTTATTTATTTAGTCTTTTTATGGTTTTTATGTATTGACTCTATAGAAGAACTAGATTGAGTGACTCCTTCCCCCTTGTGTTCCAAACAGGAAGTGTTTCTATTAAGACTTCAATTAAAAAAGTTATTAATCAGTCATTATAGTCGATAATGCTTTTTTGGTACCTGTTTTTAACATGTTCTTACTAAATCTATTTTTCTCCCATTATATTTTTTCTTTATCACAACTCATAAACTGACCAATCAGATGTCTCAGTAAAAGCATGTGGTGCCAGCTGGCCCCCCCACCTTGAAGAATTGTTTCGAAGGGTATTCCTTGACTACTCAGTACATTGTGTACTATATGGGGCATTTGCTTTTTATTTCAAGCTATGGAAAAAGAAAAAGACGTATGTTTTTGCTTTTAGGTAGACTCTAAATTAAGGATATCTAATAGCTGAAGTGACTGATGCAGATTTGAATCAATATGCATCAAGTAGTCAAGCAAATGCTCGTGTTTTAGATTTTTTTCTGCCATACTTGAGTCAGTTGAACTCATCCCCTTCTTCTTTTCCCACTGATCTACCTCATTTATGTGAACTCTCCTCGTGTGTCTTAACTTAAAAAGACACATTTCATCCGTCCTCTGTAACTCTGAGGGATTCCTATCAGTTTACTCCTTCATGATCAGAGGTTTCTTAAAATAATACAATGATAACATTAGTGACAATAAAAATGATTAAAATCCCGCCTGCAGGTTTTATGCAGCCCATGAGGAATGTGGAAATCTGTCTGCAGAACCGCTGAGGCCGTTGTAAGTTATATTTAAGTGCAGCTATAACATTAGAAATGAGATTTACAATACATTGGGATCCAGTTAAAAGACAGCTTATCAAGCATGTTAGCACCTTAATTATACCTGGGACTTATCTGGCTTCAGGGAAAACACAATCCTATCAGTATGAATCTTTAGATTCTGCAGTTAGATGTTCCAGTTGGTAACTTGACTTATTTGATTTTTGTTTACACTAATCTCTGACTGGAACCAGTCGGATGATGATCTCTAAAGAGGTTTTCTTTCTTGATTTACAGAGTTCATTTCCTTTAAAAGCATCTCTGATTAACCGCATTCCCTCATTCCATCTATATTCAGAACGTGGAAGGTTAGCGTTGAGTCATGAGGCGTTTGAGGTCCTTTGGACCAAAGTTTCCAAACACTTCAGATTTGAACTCACTCCCAAGAAGTTTGATTAGTTTATCCAACACTTTTCCTGATTTATATTCCCTCTGGTTTGGTGGTTGACATCGGTGACTCACCAAAGACAACATGACGCGGACGGTTTAACCCCAGAGCAAAGGAACACCTGGAAAAGTCCTTTAAACAATGAACAAAGAGAAAACCGGATTCAGTCGGTGGCACAGGTATCAACAGAAACACTACCTGCCATGAAGCATTATGTCAACAGATGACATAAGAAAGTAGTGTCCCTAATGAATAGCCTTCCTGGCAGTGAACCTGACACAAAGCATCTCTTGTGGAGAATATGCACGATTGAATTGAATGTTAAACCTCCAATTCAATAGACTCACCGCAACATATTACAGCAGATCCTGTTTTTTTCTCTACAGTCTTAGTCATTATTTAATAAGAAATACAGCAGCATTCACAGGATGGAGACCTGTTCCATGCATAACCTCCTGTCATTACAGAGCAAGCATTTGTGTGGCCTTTAGTTATTTATGAATGGTTTTAATTTTCAGTGGATGACTGAGTGCTTTTTTTTCCCACCAGCTCAAAGGCAGGCATGAAGGATGCTTGTGAGGCTCCAGGCCCCCAAACTGTGCCTTTACACGTGTTTGTGCCATTGAAAAAAAAAATCTATGAAGTACAAAGTGCACAAAAGCTCATCTATCAGCTGAGTGCCAAGCATGGAGCTCAACTGCTTTAGCCTTTAGCCACACAAAAAAGATGGTTCTTCTTGAAAACAAGAGAAATAGTTTGACTGCAGGAGCATGATTAACTATGGTTGCATCCTATCAAACTTCTGTTTGTTTGATGAGTGACAACTAGTCACTATGCTACAGTGTGACATAGATGGAAAGTTGCCTCTGGAGATTGGAAATGAAACCCTGACAAGCAGGTCAAATATGTATTTAATGGATGGACAATATTATCTGTACAGTAGTAGTAGATACTGACAAACAAATGCAACTATCAGTATCAGCAGATATGAAAGGTTTAGTCAGTAAATCTTGTTGATATAGTTTCTCAGCCACAAGGACGATCAATTCCTCAACACATCCACAACACATTTCAACATGTTTGCCTAGTTATCGCTTCTAAAGTTAAAATCGACTGATATGGGAAAATGCATCGCCATACTGACTCTTGTTTACTAAAAAAGAAATAAAAAATTTGTGAAAAATGTGTTATTGCGAGGACGTAGTAAAGTGAGACTTTTGTTGAGTCCATTCACCTGTCAATCAAGTATGGCAACCCTAATTATGCAGAAATGAGGCTATATATATATATATAAATGTTGTTTTATTATTATCACTTGGGAGTCAATGGTTGGTATCAAAAAGGGTGGTGCAGAGGTAGAGCAGCGATCTCTGCATCCCAGGTGTGGATATTACTGTGCCCGTCTATGTATTGAAGTGTCCTGATCTCCATATTTTTTTTTTTTTCCTGATCTCCATATTGCTCCTGGTGTTTGAGGTTGGTGTCAGGTGTGGGAGCGGAGCTGCCATCAGAATGTAAATGTGTGTGTGCATGGGTGAATCGGACTATGACTATCAGGCACTTTGGGCCTTAAAGCAAGGCAGACAAGCCTTACAGGAGTATATGCCATTCACCATTAGGGTGAATATCCTCCTTGTTGAAATCATCCTCCAGTTGTCATTTAAGGAAGTGTCACAGTTAAACGTCCTATTAGTTCCCACGCACCTAAGTGTGTGAAATTTGTTCTCCACATGTTGGGGGGAGCAGTGAGCTACAGACTCGGGAACCACTTGTTGGTTTAAGCCCTCAATCCAAGCCCTTAATACTGAGTGTGAAGCAGGAAAGTAATCGGTCCCATTTTTGGTATGACTCAGCCATGGATTTGAACTTACGACCTCCTGGTCTGAGGGCAGACACTCTACCAAAAGGCGACTGAGCTGGTTGGCACACTTTAATTTCATTAAAAAATAAAGTGGCACCTTGGTTTTAGCAACTAGACCAGAAGTCTCCAACCTTTAACACCAAAAAAGCCATTTGCTCTAATTTCTTACTGAACCAAAACACAGCAAGAGCCACCAAGTCCTCCTTCACTGTTTACAAAAAATAAACCCTTCTTTATGTTTGTGGGACCAGAAAGGAATTACAGTTTGTAAATTATGTAAAATAATAAAATTCCAATAGTGTGTATGCTTTTTCTAAATGTACCTAATCTCATTTCTTTTACTTTTGACGTTAGCCGGGATTGGCTCTGGCAGCCCCGTGACCCAAGCACACTAGAGTAATCTTTGGAAAATAGAATTGCAATGATGACAGTGATGCTTTATTATCAAACACAAGGAGGCTCTTCTCTTCTATTGAATTCAATGTTTGTTCCAATGTCGGGTCATTGCGATTTCTTCAAACAGACACTTCCTCTGACTCCCAAGATGGGGGAGGCTGTTTGTGTTCTAACACCCTGTGACAGGGACATGTTTGCGCTCAGTAATTCCTCCCCAGAGGCGCACAAACAACCCCAATGCCAACAACTAGCATGCTCTCATACTCTCTATTGGTGATATGTCAAAAAAATAAAAAACTTTAACCTCCGATTTAGCAACATGATGTCTTAACTTGCAGGAGAATGACTTCATGTAAAATTCATCATGGGTAAATGGGCTCTGAGCATGTGCACTTGAGGTTATTTCACAACACATAAGGGAGTGTTTGTGTTAGTTAAACTGCTGTATCTGATGAAATGCGGCCGTGCTAACGCACACGCTCACCGATGCTTTCAGAGCACCACGCCGTCTTTAGTCAAGGACACATTTCAACTGCAGGCCTGTCATTCCTGCACAAGAAGAAGCGGCAGATTCTAAAGTGTGAGCACCCTAATTGGAGCCACTGCTGCCGCTGCTGCTGCTGCATCTCCAGCCTCCGGTAGTTCTGTTTGCTTTTAACCGCTGACGCCGTAACGCGAATGACTGCTACAGCCTCTCCCTCCTGTTCCAGCACTTCTGTCCTTCGTGACAGTTTTTTTTTTTTTTTTTACAGTTTGTTCGGCTTATTTATCGATCAGGACTTGTTCAAAGCGAGTTTTTCCAGAGAGCTTCAGTCAAAAACGTCGATAGTTTCTGATCTTCAGCGCCGTTTGAGCGTGTGCTGCAGGCTGTGCCATGCAGGACCTACTTTTCAGTGGTTTGAGGAATGATAAGTCCTTAGAGCTGACTCAAAACCCGTTTTTTTTCTGAAGTGCGCAGTTGGGTGACTTTTTGATGTAGTCAATCTATTTAATCTATTTTTTGGTTTAAAAAATACTTCATCATCAATGAAGGCTTAGAAATATCAGTTGCTCAGCAGGATGAGGCCTGGAATAGTTCTTGGTGATACTTTCAAGGGAATTATCCTAAAAATAGTCAGCTTTTAAGAATAACTCTGTATTTTGTTACTTTACTAATCTAGTTTTTGACATTCGTGTCTCAGTGGGAGTCTTATTTATCGAAGCCCGTTTTGACTCAAATAGAAATCATGCTGCCTTTTCTTTAGCTTTCTAAATAGCAGAGAGGAACGACGTTTCAGAAAAGACAGAGGGTACCTACAGGGCTTTGAAGAAAAGGCTACACAGTAGACATCAACAAAATCAGCAGGAGAAAGTCAAATGAAGGCATATTACTACAGCATTAAAGCATGTACAGTTGACTTGATTTGATGCAGATGAGAACCAAACTGTTTTCACTGAAAAAAAAAAAAACATCAGAAAGCAGATTCAAACACAAAATAATGATATATTTGCAAATGAAATGTAACCACAATTTGTGGCAATGAAAGGGCGTTTATCAGGCTTTTCTAAGCCGTTCAGAGTAAACTATTTTCATATATATTATAATAATTTATATTATAATAATATTCCACCTTTGGCACACGAAAGAACATTTTTTTAGTAAAATATGAGTCATTTTCGCAGCTCCTTTTCCTCTGAAGCACCGCCTTTCGCCGCTCATCTCATGACGTCAACTTAGATTCGGCCTCCGCCGCGTGTCTGCGTCTCGCCCATGAAAACAGATATTAATCCAAAGATGGACGTCAGCGACCCTGTGACCCTAAAAAGGATTCAGTGGGTTCTGAAAATGGATGGATGTTTTTGGGTATAAATGTCAATGATACAAAAGGGGGAAAAAGGCTGATACGATTCAGTCAAATTGCTTTATTTATCTAAAAAAATGTCAAAGTTCAACTAAAGTAGCTTAAACACGAAAAATCATTTTCATTCCAATTATATTATATTCATTTTCAGTCAAATTCAGTAAAGAACCATACATTTTCCAAGAACTGGTCTGGCTATTAGAGCGATGACAGCCCTTAGCCTTTCAGAGCCATTCTCCTGCCCTGTTTTGATTTTGTTTATCTCATAAATTAAGCGTCCATTCATCCATCAGGTGATGCCTTTTCTTCTTCTGCTGTACGCTCTCCAGCAGCTTTCATCCATTAACTATTTTCAGGTCAGGATGAATCAGCTTCTGCTCGCTTTTTTTGTTCATTTTGACACCCGACAAAACTCATCGCCTCTGAGGGAATTGGAGTTGAGGGTCTTGTTTTGTTCTGGCAGTTCTTTCAGGGATGGCCATCAATCAGGTGATCCATTGTATTAGAGAGGGACCTTTTCTCTATTGAATACACGACTTGCAGCAGAAGAAAAAAAGCAGATGCCACAAAGGTATTGAAAGTTTGCGAGGGTACATTATATGGCGACGTGACAGCGGCGAGCTTCATAATGACTTGGCTTTCACAGAATTTGCATTATATCGATATTCTCAAGCAATTATTAAGCCAGATCGAGTTCTGGCTCAGTGTTTCAAGTAAGAAATTGCCCAGATTGTTTGGTCTAATGTAAAAATAAAATTGATTTATATCAAAACAAAGTTCTAAGAAACAGTTTGACAGAAAAAATCTCATCAAGATTAAAAGTTGAACAGGTTTTCATCTTAGCAGACGCTCCATGATGATGAGGCTTTTGCTTTGAAGAGACCACAGGAAGGAGTCTTAATTTGCAGTATTGTGAGTCGGTGCCCACGTTGATCATGCTCGGCTGGAGTGCCCAGACGGAGCGTAAACAGTGAGCAGGCTCTGTTTACCAAGTCTCAAATGGAGGAGAAGAAGAAGCAAAACAATGAGAGTAATTTGCACTGATTGCATCACTTGTGCTGTTGAAGACTTTTGGAACAATGCGCATTTGTTTTAAAGAAAAAAATAAGTCGAACCCATGTTGAAACCCATGTCAAGGCTCCTTTTCTTGTTAGGTTTCTAAGGTTCTGCAAACTTAAATGCAGCGGTCCTCAACCCCCGGCCAAAGACAGGTGTCAGCACATGGTCACTATGCACTAGCCACTATATATATATATATATATATATATATATATATAGACTATATAGATCAGAAAAATAATTTGGTCCGGATCCAGTCCTGAACATTGCGTTTGGTCTGTATTCAGACTGACTTTTAACCGGACATTTCTGTTTCGAACCAAAGCTTGTGAACAAAACCATGTGACAAAAGAGATCTTCAGTCATTGGCTAGGAATTACGAGGGCGGGGCAAGGCAACAAGAGACAGAAAATGTGAAAGTCCTGCACTTTGGAATTCTTGTCGGGATAAACTTCAAATTGAAATATTTGTTTTTTTATATGAAAACATTAAAAATATCCCATTGCAAAAGAGAAAAAGATCTTGTTAAATTGTTTACCTGCATTTAATGTCATTGCAATATTTCAAAGAACGAGTTGGCCCTCAAACATTTTCACCACCAAATCTGCCTTTTTTTGCAAAAAGTTTGGGCACCGCTATAGTCTAGTGGATCTATTGTTCATCATCTGACACTTACAGCTTTGTTACCTGCTAAATAAATTCATCTGTTGCTGCAAACATTTTTTAAAAAGACTCAGAGCAGAAAGCAGGATGCAATTTCTTCCTTTGTGAGCCAAACTAAGAGCCTAAATGTTTATTTTGTCCCGTCTTGAAGTGCAGGCTGTGTGCAGAGTGATTAAATAGCTTGTCTTTTTCATTTGTATATCTTTTCAAAAAGATGTTCCACTATCATGTGAAAGCTGGAATGCCAAGGACAAACAAGCAGCACTTCACAAAATAAATCACCTTTTTCTTTTTCTTTTTTTTGCTCAGGATGTATTTTTTCTAAACAGTGCATTTTTTTGCCTCCAGATATTGGTTTTATCAGCTGCACGCTTATCTCCTTCTGAAGTTTTTTTGTCTCCTTCCTTTTCATTAGAATTCTCTTTGAGTGCCTCACAGTTTTCACGCTGCACCATAATTACCGAGGTTCCTCCCAGTGACAGCAGCCCTGAGTCTTTGGTACCGCCAAGCTTGTTCAGGGGAAGCTGAAGTAGGGCTCAGACACTGTCTTTCACGCCGTGGCTCCACCGTCACCATGAAGAGCGGGCCCATCGCGGCAACTGCACTGCCACAGCTGAGAGCTCTCCCTGTGGGGGAGTTTTGTCAGCTGTGTGGAGAGGGAGCCGCTAAAGACACGCTCCTACAAATGTCTCTTATGAGTCATGACAGGGAAACATTCAAGCGAAGTCACGGCTACTAATTTTGCCGGACAAGGCTTGATTTAAATTGTTACAGCGCGGTTGATGCAAGCAAATGACTTGAAAGGAACTGCACCACGGAGAAAAAAAACCGCTGGCAGTCTCTGCAGGGCGCACTGCGGTAAAATCCAAGTGAAGTCAGTCAAAAAACACTAAGATTAAACTATTAAGAGCAAATTGTTATCATGAATATTATAAATACTTATTAAGAATGTCTAGAAAAGGGGGTTGGATGTATTTTTCTGATATCCTTCCCATTTTCAGAACTGATTACCTGGATCAGGTGTGTCCAGCCAATCAACAAACTGGAATCTAACCCTCCTGTCATGCCACAGCTCTAAAAGTTAATGCCACCTTATGTAAAATGTTCATTCATTTTCTTATCCGCTTTTTCCCTTTCGGGGTCACGGGGCTGCCGGAGCCTATCCCGGCCACTCATGAGCGAAGGCAGGGGACACCCTGAACAGGTCGCTAGTCTGTTGCAGGGAAGAATTTCAACAATCACACAGCCATTCACTCTCACTCTCACACCTAGGGACAATTTAGAATTGCCAATTAACCTATGAAGCATGTTTTTGGACAGTGGGAGGAGGGAGAAAACCCACGGAGAAAACCCACGCATACACGGGGAGAACATGCAAACTCCACACAGAAAGGCCCCCCATTGATGTTGATTTTCATGTCCCCCAGCCGGGACTTGAACCGGAGGCAAGAGCGCTAACCACTGCGCCACCGTGCAGCCCACGAAAATGAATGAATGAAATGAATGTAAAATGTTATAACACACCATGCTTTTAGGTATTGGAAATATTTTTAATCCAAGCGTGTGACAGTTCGTACCATGGGGTGATACCCCGAAGGCCAGAAGGTGAGCAGCGCCTGTGCTGGAAGATGACTGTCTCACGTAGCAACAGATCCATCACAAATAAGGGTTCATTTGCAATGACATGTATTTTTCCCGTCCTGGCTAAACCACAAAGCTTCAGTTTTGCCTGTTTCTGTAAGCAAAAACTGAAAAATCTACTACAAATCTTTAAAAAGTTGGTGATCCATGGAAGGAGATTGTGACTGATTGGTCTCAAATGCTGAGTGAAAGCGTGACATGGCTGTTAGCCTCAGAGGTGGTGGAAGTCTTTGCTAAAGTCAGGTGTTTTGGTTCTGTTGCTCTGGGAATTTAATTTAGCTGCAGTTGCACTGTTATCGTCAGTCAGAAACCTTATGGACCCGTGCAGGCGGTTGACCTGTATAGCTGCTGTGGGCTTTTGGGTTGTAGAGAGGAGGGGCTAAATCTTAGGGGGAGCACAGGTGGGTCATGTAGTTCCCTTGGGGCTCGTCATGAAAATGGAACGTACCATTGTTGGGCATGTGTGTACATGCATCATAGAGTATTTGTAAGGATTAGGTAAATTACACCCACTTATGACGTACGGGTGATGCTTTTGTACAGTGCTCTAAAACCCCACACTTTAGTCATTTCTAAAAGCCAGGTCACTCAGCCACTGCTAACGTTTTGCGCCATTTCCACATATGAAATTTCCGTCTTTCGTGATACATGCAAAAAATTCATTTTTTTAGTAATTCATTGACGTGCGCAGATGTCCGTCGAGGATTTCCACCGATGGGTCGTTTCTTTAAGTTGGTTTTGAGCTGTTCAAAATTTTTGATCGGTTAAAAAATTATGGAATTTCTGCAGATTTTATATAAATCTTTCGCAATTGTGTGTGTTTTTTTTGCAAGATGCATTCTCAAATTTGTGGCTTTTCACGACCGTTCCACGTGTGTCTAACAGACTTTGATATTGCGTATACGTCACACATTTTACATTAAAGTTACATAATCGACACAGTGAATTTTGGGCCAGATTTGGATTTTATGCTGATTTACGTGTTCCTTGCATTCTTTTTTTGTACTACTTCTGTGGTTTTTACATGGTTCATACGTGAAGCATCTGTGAGAATTTCACATAAAGTACCAACACTCTTCTCACTTTTTTCATGCATATTCGCGTATGACCATTTTCCATCCATGTAATGTGTGCAAAACAGTGGCTGGGTGACATGTCCATACGTTTTGAGTATTGGCTACTTCCAGACTGTTCACAAATTCCCAATGATCCCCAACACAAAGCATTGTCTAATTTCCTCATTTTTAACAGTCAGGCAGCACACACGCGCACGCTTGAACAGCTCTAATGGGCTCCTGCCGAGGTGTGTAGGATTTGGGGGGGGGTTGTTAAAATGGAAAATCCGTTGCACGCCCCTGCGTCTCTCAGACTTCACCCTACCTATTCTTTAAATGTTCACTACAACCTGTCGTCCACAGCATGCCTTTAAAAAATGTGCGTTAACATTTTAACTGAAAAGTGTACGGCTTTATATTTAACAGCAGAGTGGCAAATGTCGAGGGGCCTTTGTTCGTTTACCAAAATTGCGTTAAAGATGGAGGTTTATAATTTAAGACTAAATGCTTAAGCAATTTCTCCAACTACTATACTTTTTTTTTTACTTGATATCCTCAAAAGAACTTTTGATTTTGTGCTTTTTTTTTCCTTCTTCCACCAAATGAAAACAGACTTAGACCCATAAGGCAACAAGCCACCAACAGGCAATCAGAATGTTTCCACTTCACTCAGGAAGTGCTGCTGTGTCAGAAAAGATTTCAGTTTTCAAAAAAAAAAAAAAAAATCAGCGAGAAATAGGCTTTTGGGGACTGTTTGTTTGATTGGCATGTCTCTGCAAGCACAGGTGTGCCGCTCGTCTAATGTCACCTTCACTTCCTCTTTCCTGACTAAATTTGGATTTTCCGCTTGCTGCTGTCGCTGCCAAAAAACTGTTTTGGATGGAGAAAATTGAACCTGCGAGATATTTGTACAGTCTGGGGTTTGATATTTGGAAGCACCGCTAACATGATTTCTTACAGTCAAAGGGAACATGATGGACGAAGAAGAGGAGGATTCCAGCCACCGGTGTAATAACTGATGTGAGTCCAGAGCGAGATTAAAGGAAAGGTTCTCGTTTGAGACTTGTGAGAGACGGCGTTTGTCACTCCCAATGCCCTGGAGACACTCCGCGGCCAAAAATTGGGTTCATGTGCCACTCAATTATCCGCTCCCTTAAGGCATTCTCTTTGACTATGAAATTATACAGAATAGATGTGAATGAGAATGTTTGACACTGTGATGTGGGGCTGGCCACCAGTGGCACTTTTCAGTATAGTCAGCTTAATAGATCCCAAATGTCCTAGCAATGTTTTTATTTTCTTTCAGTGGACAAGAAGTAGTATTGATGGATAAAATATTAAGAGACATAAGAGGAAGCAGAGAAAGACATTTTATTTTTTCATCAGCTCTTTTTAAAATTTTTGTTAACTATATTGCAACGACTAAAAATCAAAACAAAAGGCTAGAAATCAAAAGACAATTACAAATAATTAAACGAAATGAAAATGAAACTTTTTAAACAAAATTAATTTCCAGAAATAAAAATGAAATGTTAAAATACAATAAGAAACCAGAAAAGGTACGAGACATCGATGATTGGATGATGATTTCCAATATCGCTTCATGCTGTCACTAAAAAGGACAGTTCCAAACGCAGCAGGTTGTATTAGCTCAGCTAAAATTCCCCGAGGCTGAATCAGGGTCAGGCAGGCAGGGGTCAACAACGAGCCAGGAGCATCAGAGAGGAAAGTAGACTAGTTAGGATTCAGACGAGATTCGGGGCAGGCGGCAGGCAAACGGAGAGGAACACAAAACAGGGTGAGGAAATGAAGATCAGATCCAGATTTAACACTTGGTAATGCTGGCAGAGTGAAACAAACAACCCTTTGCACTGAGTTAGACTCAGTGTAGTCCTTACGTGAACTGTGAGTGATTGTACATGATAGTCAGATGTGTGGCGTCCAGAAACTGTGCGTTGGGGTTGCTGGGAGATGTAGTGTGTTTAGAACTCTGGAGATGGTTCCCGCCGATAACCAGAGGGAGAGACAGAGCTCTGACATCTGATAGATGTTAAATAACCTTTGGTTGAAATGATGGACAAACGTCATCATCCAATCAGAAATCAGAAACCGGAAAAAGTTGGAGGAGACATCTCTGATTGGATGATGACGTTTGTCCATCATTCCTACTGAAAGTTATTTGACATGCAGTGGTACTGGATATCATCATCCAAACAGCAATGTCCCATAGTACCCACTTGTTTCGCTTTTTCTTTTGTTTTATTTTTTAACACTTCAATTTAATTTCTGTTAAAACTTTTATTTTTCGAAATATTTATTTTTCTTCTTCACAGAAACTGGAAAGGTAGCTACCGTGGGACATCGCTATTTGGATGATGATGTTTGCCATTTTAACTAAAAGGTTTTTGACATGAAGTGATACTGAATACGCTCCATACTGACCATAAAACATTCATAAATTTGCAGACATTAAAGATGCATTTGAAAAAACTCATTCTACAATCTGCGATGCCCCATAGTGCCTACTTTTTCCGGTGTTTGTTTTTTACATTTTAATTTGATTTCTTAAAATTGCTTTTGTTTCATTTTTTTGTATTTGCACTTTAGTTTCTGGATTTTTCTCTCAAATGTACTGGTTTCTTTTTGTGTCTGTTTTGCTTTTTTAATTGTTGTTGTGATCTTTAACATGTCTTAGTGTAGAGTGATTACGACGCGACTCTGGTGTCTTTACGTGCGCCGGCTGCTTGGCCGGATCGGGTTTCCAGCGTTCCCCTGCTGGATCTCCCTGAGGCCCAGCTGCCTGGCGAAGCCTTCACGAATAGATGTGAGACACGAGCCATTCTGCCAAGAAAGAAAGCGAGAGGAGGGGCTCAGAATGACCACAGTTTGGAATTTCTTCACTGTTTTGTCATCCTCTCTGAGAAAAATGGAACCAGATGTAGGGGCATAGGGATGGAGGAAGCACCAGACATACTATAGGAATTCATCTAAAGGTATATTTACGAGGCGGTAGAAGCTCTTTAGAGAGCAACCAGCCAAGTGGGGTTATATCTATGCAAACATTACTCAGACAACTTTATTGGCTGGGCCAAACCACAGTGGGCAGGGCCCAAAAAGCCACCATTTTTTTCTGGCAAACAAGCAGAGCTACATTAAATCTCCACTAATATTATAATTACATGGGAAGGGGAGCAATGATTTAAGTCATACTGGCAAGATGAGTTCTTCTAATGTGAATAGGATTGCTCTAACTCTGTTATTTATGTGTTGCGTTGTCAGCTGTGCGATGGTTTCGCCTCTTAGCGCAGAGCTCATTTCACAATATTAAGAAATGCACTCACACAAATGACTCACTGAGGGAAGTTGTGCTGTAAAGAAATGACGGACAGAGACCAACTGTTTTTTTTTTTTTTTTACTTCCTGTCCTTGGATTTCAACAAAAGCAATAATTATAGCTAACAGCGTTCTGCAGTTCTCCCACAGTGGAAATGGAAAAAGGGAGAAGAAATAAAAATACATTAATGTTGAGATGGAGAAACTCAAAAAAGCCCCACAAATAATAAAAACATCTTTTCCTCCATTGGATAGAAACAGAAGCAGACTTTAGGATTTTGTATAGCAGTTCTAAAGATAAAGAAAGAAATGTCAAACTTTACCTCCTAGCTTATAAACAAACCAAAAAAAAAAAACAGCATGCAGGCTTTGTTGTTTTTATACATGTAGTAATGACAAAAACTGTATATGAGAACTGGACGGCGCGACCCCCCCCCCCCTCCTCCATATTCCAAACAGGAAGTACCCTCTGTTTCCAAAATGCTAAAAATCCCACTGACTTTTATGGAGAACTAAGCAGCTTTTGCTCAGTCATTCTATTTGAGAATGACCATTTTTGTTCTGTAAACTACACAAACCTGTAATCCTATTATTTTAGTTATTCAGGTTCTAAACTATCCAATCAAATGCCATCATGAAAGCTTGTGGTCTCACATCTCCCATTCGAAACGTTTGGTTGACAGGATTCTCCCGAACCCGCTTTTTTAAGTGGTAGGGGTGTGTTGTTCCCATAACCTCACTACTGACTGGTGAGAGTGGTTGCCATAGAAATGTTGATGCTAACCCACTCGGACTGCTTACTGACGATTTCTGGTTTCAACATGGCGATGTCCATATGGATAAAACATGGCAGCATCATTTGATTGGAACAAGAAATAAGCCGTTTTCTAAGATGAAGTTTGCTTTCAATGGTTGGGTAACTTGTAACAAAGATATTTAAAATAAATAAATAAACAACTTCTCCTATTTTTGTGATCAAATATTTTTGCACCACATTTCTTGTTTGTACAGATGTGGTTTTTCCTTTTTTTACGTTTTTTTCTTTAGCTCTTTGAAATCGTAAAGCTGACCTTGATTGTATGAGGTTCTGTTTGTGCCACAAATATGGTTTTGTGTCCACTGTCTATGTCTGTGGTCCATTGTCTTTGTCTACTGAACGAGTTCATTGAACATTGGTTCATGCGTTATGTTTAAAACTTTGCATATGTCTTTATTATTGTCATTACTCCCTGTCGTCTCACTTTGTCATCAGGAAAGTCCTTAGTAACCGTTGCTAGAGCTGTTAGCTACGACGTATCCCCATGTCATGTCGTTAGATCTTGTCGTTTTTCAAATTTTGCCAAAGTCATCAGAAAAGTCCTTTGTACGGCCGGTAACTTGTTTCCTGTACTACCACAGAACGAAAAAAAAATGTTTATTAAAGCCGGCGCTAGCGTTAACCATGACAAACACGGTTTTTAAAATGAACTCGCATTGCCAGAAAGAGGGGGGGCGCGCGCATGCGTACAACGCTTTCACGTTCCCGAAGCGACTCTTTCTAATTGTTTCAAGTTATTTAGAGTACGGCCTCAATTAAATTTGGAGATGAAACTATTATTTAAGTCTTTTCAAAATGAACTGATCTTTTTCATACATGTTGTCACAAATCGGGTGGATAAACGAGGAGCAGACGGGCCAAAATCTTTGACTGGATTTTGATCTTTTCTTTTTAATCTGTTATGTATTTATTTTACCATGAGGTGGCGCTCTTGAGACCAGTATAATGCTCTTTTGGGTGCCTCTGCTCTTCGTTTATCCATCAGATAAACCAGGAAGTATGATCACATTAGTCCTGTGCTCAGGTCTTTGCACTGGCTCCCTGTACCTCAAAGAATAGACTTCAAAGCAGCTCTGCTTGTGTACAAGTCTATCCATGGCCATGCACCAAAGTACATCTCTGACATGTTAGTGTCATATGAACCATCTCGTACTCTGAGGACCTCAGGGTCCGGCCTCCTGTTGATTCCCAGAGTCAGAACTAAACAAGGGGAATCAGCATTTCAATACTCTGCAGCTAAAATCTGGAACAGCCTCCCTGAAGCCATAAGACAGGCCTCTTCTGTGTTCATGTTCAAATCTAGACTTAAAACATTTCTGTTTAGCCGTGTATATGACTGAAAGGTCCTATCTGCACTTTTCTGTCCTTCCTTTCTTTTTAAATCTTTTTTTTTCTCTTTTCTTTTAAAGTAAATTTTATGTTGATTATTTCTATGATGTATTGTGATTTTAATGCATTTTTCTGTTTTGTGAAGCACCTTGAATTACTTTGTGTACGAATTGTGCTATACAAATAAACTTGCCTTGCCAGATTTGTAACAACGTGTTGGATGAAGATCAGTCATTTCTTAAAATACTTTTAAATTATAGTTTCACCACCAGATTTAATTGAAGCCATTCTTAAGTTAAAACTAAATAACTTAAAACTGGAGCATGAAACTGTTGGACGCATGCACCCCCCCTCCTCCCTTTCTGGCAATGAGCGTTTGCAGGGATATCGATAACGTTTTTTTTTTTTAGCGTGTTTCGTTCCGCGGTAGTGCAGGAAACAAGTTACCGGCCGTACGAAGGAGTTTTCTGACAACTTTGGCAACATTTTAAAAACAACAAGATCTAAGGACACGACATGGCGAAACCACATAGCTAATGACGCTAGCAACGGTTGCTAAGGACTTCTCTGACGCCGTAATGAGACGACATGGGGAAACGACAATAATAAAGACAAATGCAAAGTTTTAAGCATAACGCAAGCATATAGATCACAAAGCAAATACAAAGTAATGATCAAAGAAGCACGGGCATGCAGACGATATTGCTTAGTAGTGCATAGACATAAACCAATGTTCAATGAACTCGTTTAATAGAAATAGACTATGGACCAAAGACATAGACAGTGGACACAAAAACGCATTTTCATGATGCAGCTTCTGAGCGTGCTCCAGGAACAGCCTGTTTGTTTCATCCCGGGCTTTAGAGTCATGAGGACAGTTTGTTTTACTTCACTCTTTCACCGTGTCATCGGCCGCTCTCTGCTTTTTTCTTTCTCTGTTGGTTTGATTTGGTGTTTTTTTCTGCTCTAGCAGCCACAGATGCAGCGATGCGGGTCTCTCAAGACCCTGGTCCCTGCAGCCTCGGCTCTCTGTCTCCACGCTCTTATTTGTACGACACATCATCACGTGAAAACATGAGTGTAAATGAACACGGTCTTGTAGCAGCTGCTCTCAGTTGTTGGGCTTTTTTTGGGCCTGTTTTAGTGAAGGATTTCATTTTTTTGCTCCCGCTTATGCTTCACTCCAGGTTTCGGTTACTGCCTGACACTCAGCTGCTAAATTTTAGTCATCACTTCCCTCTAAAAGTAATTTTCTTTCCATCCATTTGGTTTCCCCCCTGCTGCTTCCATTCATTGGTCCTTTTGGGTTTCATGCATGCTCACAGTCTCCGGGAAAGGCTGGTCTGCAGAAGCTTTTTTATTTTTTTTCTTGTTATGTGAGCTTGTCCATCTTTTCCTTGTTATCCAGTTGTGCATTCAGCTCCTCTTCAACCTGCTACTGTGACACTTCGGGGTTTTTTAACAACTGTAATTTAAGATCACAGAAATACAAAGAGGATATAACTATGAAGTTAAAAAGGAGTAAGTAAATGAAATGAAAACCCTTTTTAGCAAGATTTATTGTTTTAATAATAATTAGTTTTTTTTTATAGTTTGTATGCAGCAAATCCTTTTTATTTTATTTTATTTATTATATGGGTTCATTTCCAGCATTAACAAAATAATGGAAGACGAAATAAATGAAGAATAAATATATCATCTATAGAACTTTACTAAAAAAAAAAAGATGTATTTGCAGTTTTGCACACAGTACACACACATGTTAGATTAGATTAATTAAATTGAAATATTGTTAGACAAAATCAAATATAGAGTTTGAAGAGTTTGAAAACTTTAATTCTTTAATTTAATTTAACTAAATTTAAACCCAAGCCTGTTGTGTTATTTATTTACCCCCCCATATAAATATATAATATACTGTACATATTTACATTAGTTTTTACATTGTTTTAAACTGTTGCCATAAACTTTATATTCCATTTCTTGATCTGAAATAATGTTAAATAAGCCTTTTCTGTGATTTCTTTTCTTCTCTTACAGCTACACCTAAACCTATTAAAGACTAAAATCTGTGACCTGTTAATATTCTCTATGTTATATTTTATTTTGTGAAGATTGGGCAGTTTAGTTTGGTTTTTCATCATGTTCAGAGATGTACCCTGTCAGTCACACCAGGTCAAGGTTAAAGGTTGATGATCATCTACAGCTGTTTTCATTTCAGTTAATGACCATAAGTGTATTTAAGTGTCTTGTTTTTCAGTTTTAATTGTCAGATCATTTGTTTTGTCACCTCCCTGCGTGGTTTCTTTGTTCATTTATTTTTTTTTTTTTGATTGTTGTTATTTACTGAATGTTGTAGTTTACGCCTCCAAGCCTGGCCTCTTGCACAAATTTACAGAAATATCTGAGCTGTGCTTCATCACACACAGTCTAGATGTGCAGAAACACACAAAACCTGATCGGGGTCTTCTCATGAAAGATGGTGGGGGGGACCTAGCTGAGCAGCATTGGGAATGTGACATGTGGAGGAAAAACACATGTAGCTCCCATTTTTGTGGTGTTCAGATGGAAAAATTCCACAAGGGGTTTTGGAGAAATTGTAAAGATGTACTTGACCGTGATGAAATTAGCATCAAAGCATTAAAACAAAAATAAATGGAAGTCCAAAACCCCCCCCAAAAAGGTTCACAAAACATTTTACCCCTGACTTTAGCAAAAAGCACTTTAAACAATTAAGCAGTAACCCTGCTATTATCTGACTGACTATATTGATTGTGATTGGAGTGTAGATTTTAAAAAGGAAACAATCAGAATTTGATCATATTACAAGTATAAACGATACACAGCAGCTTAAAATAACCTGAAATGTAGTAAACAAAACTCCAAGACATAAAGTGCCTTTTTCTCCCTCTGTGAGGTTGCTGCTTTTTGCACAACAGAACAACTCCAGCTTAACAAGCTGGACCAGAAATGTGCTGCAATTTTAATTCTGAATTCATAACTCATGTCCTGACTGTTTACATCATGATGTTGCATCAGGATGAATGATAGGCTTGGTAAAACTTTAGAGCAAAAAACAAAAACAAACCACAGAAAAAGAGTCCAAGAGTTTGGAAACTGCAGATTCTCTGCAGATTTTTGGGTTACCCAGTGACGGACATAGCAGTTTGGGGGCCATGGGCAAACAATAAGATGGGGGGCCCCCTGCAGCTGTTGTATTAATTATTTTGGTCAGGTTTTACTGAAGACACCAAAAAAAAAAACAAAAATACATAAATGATGGAGCAAAATAGTACATTTTGAAATGGCATCAATAGAAACAATTCTCTTTTTTTTCTTCCTTTTTAGAATTACTTTTCCCCTTTATAATATTACAACTTTTAGTCACACAAGACTTTTTTTCTCACATATTTATGACTTTATTTCTGTACAGTTTCTTTCTTAAGTTCACAACTTTATCCTGGTAACATTTGAACTTTTTTGCATCGTAATTCTGTTGTTTTTCATGTTTTGAAAACAAAGTGGGGCGGCCGTGGGGCGGCCGTGGGGCAGCCGTGGTGCAGCGGTAGGGCGGTCAACCCATGATCGTAATATTGCAGGTTTGATTCCCGCCTTGCACACCCATGTGTCGAGACACTGAACCCCAACTTGCCTCTGGTGGGAGGTTGGCGCCAGCGTTCGGCAGCGGAGCCGCCACCAGTGTGTGAATGTGTGTGTGTATGTAAGGGTGAATGGGACTGTGACTGTAAAGCGCCTTGGGCCTTCGAAAGAGGGTAGAAAGCACTACATAAGTATACGCCATTTTACCATTTTGTCTCCCTGCACTTTTGGAAGTGGGACAATAAATTTCTTGCTGTCTCTTTGCATTTGTCTTTTTTGAAATAACTACACTTCATTTGACTGTTTTTTTTTTTTTAATTAATTTTTTTTATCATAAGTCATTTTCTGCTAGCTGACTTCCTGTTGCTGTTGATGGAATATTCCATTGCCGGAGATGAACGGGGGAGGGGAAAACTCTTTCACATGAGTGATTTGGGATTTTTATGTCACAGTTGGATAATAATGAGCATTTTGTTGTTGTAGTTGTTGTTGACATTTTTAAATTAAGTGTTCAGCTCTGGTAAAGCCGCCCCTTGGAGTGACCTGTGAGGATTTTCTGCTTATGTTCGCTGTCTTTAACTCCATCATTTCACTAATCTTTTACCATTTTTTTTTTTTGTCTTTTAGACTCATTTGGAAATAATAATTACATTTTGAGAACTCTTGCTCTTTCCTCTCTTTTCTTCTCTCAAAAAGTCTAAAAAAATATAAAACTTTTCAATTAAAATATGGACGAGTACATTTTCTAGAAAGATGCATTTGTACCCTGGTGGTGTTTGTGTTTAGCTGTGTGCTTTGTGGAATACATTCGGCTAAAATCAGATTCTTGTTAAGACTTAAGGAGAGCGAGGCTGAGCAGAAGAATTGCCGGAGAGACAAAAAAAAAAAAAAAGGAGAACAAGGAGTGTTTTCTGATTGAGGTTTTTGATCCAGGACGTGCAGCAGTTTAATCATTGTAACCGTGGAAGGGCCACTGTTGCTGAGTTGTTCCATAAAGAAGAGATGGTTGTGCAGGTCTGCTCTCCCTTATAGACCTAATTCAATTGAAGAATAAATGAGTTCTGTTGGTAATTTGGAGATAACCTGTGCTGCGGCTGAGCTTAAGGGAAGATAAGAGAAGACACAGAAACGAAGACAAGAAAACGAGACAATTTTTCACCCTGCCAATGCTGAATCAAAGTTTTCCCAGTCCGGCCCAAACTTTAATTAAAGTACACACTTATATGCGCTTGGCGCACACAGGTTTACACAATCAGACCCACGTGGTCACACAGAGATAATCCAAGAGGAGCACTGGGCTTATTTGGAGGAGATCAGTGAACCTAATTGGAACATACTGTAGCTTCTCTATCTGCTCTTTTGTTGTTGGGATTAATCAGTGAGTTGCTCCCTGAGAGTCAGCGGGCCTTTGAGTCCTACAGCTCAGAGCTTTGAGGCCTCATTTCACTCCCAAACAAAAATATGGGTTCTCGGGCGGAACAAGTGCTCCTTCGAGGACAGTATGATGCAGAGTAGCGCCGGTTTCCAGGATGAGCCAAGAACTGTAAAAGGATGACCTTCAGATGTGGTCACATAAGCCAATAGCTTGTCTTAGTCACATGCAAACATTTGCAAGCTTTTGTGTCATGGTGGATTGTAGAGAGGAGATGCCCCATCTTTAAGGGGTGTCTTGAAGTTTCCTTTGAGGCCCATGCGACCACCTTAAGGGCTGTCATATAAATGGAATGTGCCATTGTCGTGCGTGTGTTAAGTGTATTTGTGAAGTATCTGTGGGTTTAATGTATGTTACACCCACTCATGATGTATAGATAATTCTGTCACACTCTAGTCATAATGACAGCATGAGCACTCTCTGGCTGGGTAGCTCAGTTGGTAAGGTAAAGGGCTACAATGCAATTCAGGGTTCAATTCCCGGAGGGGAATAAACAATGGTACTGGGGGCAATTACCATATCAATGGCGAGCAATTCACATCACCCAGTAGGGGTTCTTGGGCAAGACCCTTAACGCTACTGCCTCAAGGGCGCGGCTCGTCTGCAGCTCACCGCTCCCCCAGGGGATGGGTCAAATGCGGAGAACAACTTTTGCACACCTAGGTGTGTGACAGAAAGTAGCACTTTCTCCCTCTACTGACTGTACACAAGCGCTTTGTGCAAGGTGTGTTCAGGTGATAAATGGCCGAAGGACAACTGATTGTCTAGTTTCCTAATTTCTAACAGTCAGGCAGTAAGCAAAGAGCGCACAACAAAGTGCGCACCTATAACTTGAACAGCACAAATGGTCCCCTTTCACAGTGCACAAGGTCAGTGAGTTTTAGAAAAAATAAAAAATGTGTTTGATATACCTGCATCTTGCCTTACTTCAAGGCATTACCAGAGCCGGTTTCCTTTCATCTTTATGGTTTTCAATAACTTGGATATGATGATATGAAACCCCTGTCTTTCCCAAAATAAGAAAATGGGCAGGACAAACATTTGACATCAAAAATTTTCTAAGGCACTGGATTTAGAAATTGTAGATTGGGACACCCCCCAAAAATGTCCAATGTCCAATGCCTTATATTCTATATTAAGTAGAGAGTAGTACGGAAATTTGGACACAAATCAACCAAAGGGGTGCTTATTGGTAAGTTTTTACAAACCTTTCAGATTTTTCAGCTTCGGTTTAAAACCTTAAATACGTCCTATCGTTTTACAGTTTGCTATTTAAGACCCAATAAATCCTGATGTAAATATTTTTACCAGTTGAAAAGTATTCCCTTTTGGTGAACTGAAACATTTTTGTTTCAGATTTTCAGGGTAGGAACAGCAATTTATCTCTTCCTGGTCTGTTGCCGAGGATGTATCCATTCACAATAATGAACAAGACAAATGTACCTTTATTTGATATGCACAATGTATTGATTACCTTAAAGAAAATAATGTTTTATGCTTCTTTATTTAAAAATAGCTTTGCGTTTCTTGACGTTTTTGGAATTGTCTCTTTTTTTCATAAAATAGTTTAATTTAGTTTGTGTCAAACTTTGGTTAGGGTTTTGCTGCTGCCTATGGTGACAAGTAATAACGTATTGATTCTGGAGCGAAACAGTACATTTAAGCAAGCCCTCAGTGGTTGCTTGGTAAACTACTCGTGGATCTGATTACTTTTATTTTCAAACATGTTTCAATCTGGAAGTTAAAGGATGGCCCTCGGGGCTGAAAAGCTCTAAAAGCTTGAAGTCTTTGCTGAGTTGACTTCATGTCAGTGTAATTCTTTGGACTCAGCCAATTATCCACCTAAAACTATCTGTTTTTTATGATTTTTTTTTTTTTTTTTTTTGTCCAACATAACACAGCTTTTTTTTTTTTTAGATGAAAGCAGTTTGGTCTGACCTGTGACCAAGCAGGTCTGCTACAGATCCGGGTGAAATGGACTTTACCATTTGGGCGCCACTGTAAGAATCACTATGTACTATAAGTAAAATCCTGATGGTGGATTACAAAAAAACAATACTTGGGTCTATTTAGATTGGGTCTAAATGCTTTTTGACTAAAGACTGAGCAGCTCATCCATGGGCTCTGACTTTCTGGGGACAGGATTTTTACGCATTTCTTTCATGACAAAATCCACACAAAAACCCCACAGAAGGATGTGTTTAACATCTGCAATCAAAATGCAGAATGTCTGTCATTCGAGAGACCAAACACTGGATGCCAACGGTCACAACAGGTTTGATGATTTTTGAGAAAAATGATTTGTGCACATTTTCTCCACAAAATGAGAACAAAAGTTGCCGAGATGAAAGCTGCCAGGGCGAGTCTTTGGAGAAATGCGCCCACCCTGTGAAAAGATAATGCGGCGGAGCTAAACCCTCCACAATGGCGCTCTCCAGCTGTGCTCCAACAACAGATCAACTATCAACAATCCAAACAAATTACTGCCACCATCACATCCTTGCCCATAATTCATACAAAACAGCCGCTTGGCACAAGTGTTTGTGTGTCACAGCGTGATTTCCAATTGATCTTGAATTGTCTATGATTGGTGGATTACTCTAGGCATTGTTGTGTCTTTTAACAGGTCAATACACGTTTATGGCTAAATTAAAGGCGGTAATGGTGATAAAACCGATTTCATTCATTTTTGCTAAAAATCTTTACCACCATTAAAAACAAACCGCTCAACCTGAAAGCAAACGTTAATGGAGACTTTGTGGATCCGGCGTGCATCTGTTTTTCCGTGCTCCTCGCCTCCACGCCAGCCCAGAGTTGCTCCACTCACACCGAACAAAGGCGTTTTTGGGTTTGGAGCTGGGAGAACGCCACATGGAATCATTTTGTGGTCAAAGGCCATTTAGCAAGTTGTCTCCAGATCGCTTCGCCCCTGATTCTCGCATAGTCAAAGAGCCACTTAACCACTCGCGTTAATCATCTTTCCTTCTAGCCGAGCGAAGGTTTGATCCGTAATTGACGCGGCGTCAAGAAAAAAAAATGACGCTTCAGTGCATGTTTTTGTCTCATAGCTGCTTAAAAAGTACAGATGAAAGTGTCTGCAGCTCTTCCTTGCATAAAAAAAGCCATAAAGAGACTCGGTTTAGTCTAGATGAAATGTGACAAAGCAGCACGGCGGCTGTCAAGGTAGGGTTAAGTTTAGCCATGTTTGCTTTGGATTCCGCCATGAACTGCATGATTCGGTGGTGCACTGAGAATAATAAAGTGTGTTTTTACTGGGTCCGATTGGCTTATTTTACCCCCACCTCCACTCCGACTATTCTTTTCAGCCACAGATTCCAAAAGCAACAGAGCGAGGCAGAAGAATGCAAATATGCAAATATTTAATCCTGATAGATTTCAGTGTTGATTTAAACGTGTGCACACACTCGTGTCAGTATTTGGAAATTCACCGCATTAGTGTCAAAGTCAGAACACCCCCACCACCACCCCCACCCCCTGCTGGTAATGCTCTCAAATTTCAGCTTATTACTGCGGCAGTGATGGAGAGGAGGGGAAAAAAAAGCTTCTTCTTTTTTTAAGTTTCTTCCAAAAGTTGTAGGCGCTTAATTCCACTGCAGGGTCTCGTTTTCTTCTTCCTGTCATCCGTGCGCGCTCTCTCCGCCCTGATTCCCCACCACAGATAATTTCCAGTTACCACAGTCGAGTCTTGAGATTCCTCTGCAGTATTTAGCGGTGGAAGCATGGTAACCAGTTTCAGCAGCTCGATGAAACGCCGTCCAATCTTTGGTGTCATTTAGAGCAGGGCCCGGGTGATTGCACGCCTGCGGAATCCAAACGGTTGCCCCCCGCCCCCCGTTCCACAAAAGAGTTCAGGTTGCCCCGGCCGGGGTCGCTCCTCTTGTCTGCTTTTAACTTTAAACTCCCTGCCTGACATCAGAGGGCAGCTCTGATTCCAGCGCCTTTAAACAATCTGCTCCTGGAAAAATTTGCATGGTTCTTGAAAACGGTTTCATTAGAAGGACAAGGAGACTGGAATCCCTGATGAGATTATTTCATTTGCCTGCCCTTCATGGCAGAAATCTCCTCAAACGGCTCCCCTCCTCACTGAACACTTAAGCTATAAAATCCTGGTTTGTGGGGAAGAACATGTGTCTCAAAGTCAGCAAAGACTTTAAAAAAAAAAAAAACCTGCAAAACTCTGCTTTAGGGTCCTGTCAGGTCTGCTTCTGTTTCCTCTCTTATGTCACAACCCAAATTTTTTCAGTTTGGAATTTTAAGAGGATCATTGCTGAAAAATGGCCTGTATGTTTCCACCCCTCCACTAGTGTGGAATCAGAGTAGAAACATCTATGTTTTCCATCTCCTCAGAAAATTGCGACGCTGGGAAGTTGCCGTGGCTTCCCTCCACCAACCATTCTGACCAATCTGCATTCAGCTCCAGCGGCAGAGAGGCTGTGTCTACAACTGTTGTTCTGACTCTATACTAGCCTCTGCAGCTGATTGACTTTCTGTGCATCTTTCTGCACACCATGAAGACAACATGAATGCCTTATTCTGCCTCCATCATCCTGCAGACTCCTCCTGACTGAAAGCAGGTGAATTTCCATACCACAGACCGCCATGTTTCAGAATAAACTCTGTCAAACACATACCTGAGTACTCCTGTGTTTACTTTTTTTTTCTCTCTTTTGTTTGATGTACAAAATT
Organism: Oryzias curvinotus; assembly: GCA_023969325.1. NCBI lineage: Eukaryota > Metazoa > Chordata > Actinopteri > Beloniformes > Adrianichthyidae > Oryzias > Oryzias curvinotus. The sequence goes on along the minus strand of CM043718.1, from coordinate 9,318,736 downwards.
TGAAGTACAATATAAAGTGAAACGTTGAAAAATCTCTTTTTCACTTATTTTTTGTTGACTTTATTCAGCAAACTAACGTCATTACAAATAAAGAACCAACTTTAGGAAAGTGCTATTTATCTACACTTTCACTAGCACTGTGTTAGGGCTGCCACTGTTAACACAATCAACACAACAAGCGTGCTGTCAACTGTCAACTGTCAAGCATGCTTCGTCAATGAACGGTCTCTTTGAACTTATGTCATCAATCACAGATTTATAAGGCACATTAAACAAGACGAGTCAGACATAAGCCCATACGTCAGTCAGACTTTATTAGCTGCATTCACACTCTAGAACTTGTTTGTAACATGCAACATATTTAAAATACCTGTAACTCCTAACCTTGTTTGCTGATTTTCATTCTGTCAGTCACACCAGGTTTCGTTGCCAATCATCAACAGCTGTCTTGATTTGTGTTGATGATCCTCAGTGTATTTGAGTCTGTGGTCATCTTCTCTGCTTTTTACCGTTTTGTTTCTCCATGGTTTTTTGTTATGTTTACTGTTTATTTATGAAGTTTTTGCCACTAAGCCTGGTCTCCTGGATGGGGCCTATTTAGCGGTCCCTACTTCTCATTTTGTCCTGTTGAAGATGTTTACTGTGACATACCATCCTTTTCATGATGATCACCTAAACAAAAATTATTTTCCTGTAATGCGCAAAAGTGTGAAAATTCCCAAATCTCATACTTTACCACAAAATGGTCACCAAACTGTAGGTCCAGTGACCATCCCATAATAATTTTAAAACTTCCTCTGAACATACTCGACGCGTGTTTTGCTTGATTCAGATTTCTTCTTTTTTTTATTTTATTTTTTTTAAAGATCCATTTAAAAGATTTTTGCCTCCCATTCGAATTTTTGGCAATTTCAACCGCTGTGATGTCATCATTTTGTTGGAGGGATTGTTTTCTATGTCAAAAATGATTTTTCCACCAGGGACAAGGTATGTGCAAATTTGGATGATCAATGTTCAACCACTTCACTTCCGACAAAGCTGTGCCGTGCAACCAAAACAGACCATGATATTTTTAGGATGGGTATTGCACCTGCAGTATTTTCCAGTTGTCAAGGACTCGTATAGAAAGTTGTTGCAATGATAATAGATCATATAAAGTTCTAAAAATAGGCGTCTTCCTGACTGCAGTCAGCCTGTGAATAATTGCAGGAAATGTGTTACACTTCATGTCATACGCCGCCTCCAAAGCCTTGATGAGGCTTGTGAAGATGCTATTTTTGCTTTGCAATGAGGATCAGACATCCCTTCGGCACAGGGGAAAACATACATCTAGATGTTTTTTCCTGACTTCTAAATGAAAAGTAAAAAAAAATAAACAAGCATCAGCTTTTCCCATGTTGACGGACAGGAGGGTTATCGCTGAGATGCTCGCCTCCCCTGTGTTCTTCTAAGCTGCTTTCTCTGGTTTGTTTGGAAAACCTGGAAGAAAAAAAACAGCCTGGAGGATGGTTTTGTTACTGTTGGCTTCATGTTTTGACTTTTGCTCCATAGGAAATTAAGGCTTCTCCTTTTAATTTGCATTATCAGTGGTTTAAGATCCAGCTGGACTCATGCCGCCTCTTTGATGGATCATTTAAAACGAAAAGGTGTGTTTTTTCTCATGTGCGATGGATGATCTCATCTGTCAAATGACATAATCTGGAACACCTATGACCTGAAATCTTGAAGCACATTTTACTCATTTCTGTCATATTCTACATTTTTTATATATTTCTTTGTCATCACCCACACTCCCTGCATGACATACATATTTCTCATGAGCCACATTTTCTCATTTTCTGGCCTGGGACTCAAAATTCTTGCTATTTTCTTGTACAATTATGATTTTTCTGCCTGAGCAACTTAGAAGGAATATGAGCCATGATTTACAATCAGTACAGCATGGATTTTTTTTTTTTTTTTTTGTAATGCAATTTTGTCTGCAAACGCTGATAAGCTTTCAAAAGTTATTGCAGTGTGGAATTATACTTATATTATCCATATTAAGGTTCTTTCCATTTAAAGCTTTATTTATTTATTTATTGGAATTCCGATATGACGTACATCACAAAAGAAGGATAATTAATGGGCCTGGGGTGGTAAAAATAATGTTGTTCTGACAGCAACCAATCCCTTTCATTATGATGATAATTAATTTCAGGTTTGGCAGCTTTCCTTTTCTAAAAACACCAGTTTTGGGGGGGTGGGGGCGGAGTGTTGTCACAATGTTTTATTTCAAGGCAATGGCTCAATTGCAACTATTCAGTTGCTTTCGTCTAAAAAAGCTTGATATGTTTAGCAAATTTCCCACCTCTACCTCACAGTAATGTTTCAGCCGTTTCCTAGCAACAGGTGTTCACTCCTGTTTTCAGCAAAAATTAACTGAATGTTGGTAGTTGTGAGGGATTTATTTTCAAACGATCCTATTTCCAAGCTGCTCGCAAAAAAAAGCAGCTTGACTGTCAACACAATGTTTACTGACGGTCAAGTACTTCGTTGAACCCTTTGGCCCAAAGCGGCGTCCACAGGAGGGTCAAGGATGGCGTGTTTTTTTAACGCCTTGGTATACTATAACGAACATCTGCAGCTATTCCTGTATGTGTTTATGAGATTTTCCCAGTTTCCCTAATCTCCCAGCAATGGTGACGTTAAAGAAGATTCTGACACTTTTTGTTTGTTGACACGACTCTACATTAACTGTGCAGAAATGGATTTTCAGAGCAATTGGGTCTTTTTTATTCTCTCTGCGTCAGTATTTCCGTGTTTTGAAAAGGACCCAACCCATACGTCACTACCAAATTTGGCTCCCTGATTAGTCAAAGTTCATCTGCATTCACTTTTGACGCACACACAATCATGTAGAGCCTCGAAAATGGACTTAAATAATTGCATAAGGACGCATTGAGGCAAAAGTGTCGAACGCGTAAGCTTAAAAATGTGCAGATATGTGCTGTTCCAAGCATCCGGTGTACATGTAGCATCAGTATTTTGTAGTTGTTACACTTTTATTTTGGTTTTTCTGTGTCTTTATTTACTATTATACTTGTCAGCTAAACTTTGAGGATAGAAAAACTGTAGAGAACATTTTCAGAATTTGTTGAATGCAAAGCAACACTAGCAGTGTTTTCATTACACATCTGCGCCAAACTGTGTTAATGTTGAAAAAAATGCAGTTTCTCAATTACACTGTTTCCATTAAATCATAATTGTGTGAATAAACACAAACCAACTCACGCAATACGTCATCCAAAAACATGAGGATGGATGTGGACAATACTTTGACAGCGGATGCCTTAACATTTTTGCCACGGTGTGGGTACCGAATGTTCTCGGGTTGCCGGATGTTCTCGGGGTCCTTCGGGGTCCTTCCAATGAGTTATATCACTAGAGACATCACGTGGTTCCTCATTGGAGGAGAGCACCGCCATCTTTGTGAGGTTAAGTTTTGAAGACCAAACCACTTTTTATAACATTTAATAAAGAACTCTGTTTTTACTTTCAATCACTTCATTATATGAAAAAGAAGAATGGCTTGAAATTGCTTTGTTTTGTTCAGAAATACAAACTTCACGAGTACCCCGAACTTAACTAGTATTAGACTATTTAGATTTTTTTCTATGTTCCTTTATTTTATTTTACTTATGTTTTTATTTATTTGTGTGTTATGTTCATTGTTTCTCTTTTCCCCTCTATTCTTTATTTTCTATCTTAATATGTTATGTTTGGCCATGGTGACTGATCTTCGAGGCAATATTGATTACATTGTTATTGTTCGTTGTTAACGTTAATGTCATTGTTAATGTATGATACCGCAATTGTCAATAAAGTTTAAAAAAAAACTTAGCGACGTTAACTCATTGGTCGTGGCAACTTAAAGCCAATCAAATAGTGTGACGTCATCATTGGTCGAAGGACCCCGAGAACATCCGGTACCCACAACGGCACTAGCGCTCATCATCATCTATCAAAGGAGATGGCGGCCATGGAGCAGCGAGCTCTTTTCATGTGGGAGGGGCCACAGATGAAGAACGTTTGGGAAATGGTGGTTGGTGATTTTACAGAGGAGCTGTAGATCCAACAATTCCACATGAAACTCCACTTTTGATGACCTTTGAGTGTGATGCTGTGGGACTTCTTGTGGCGACCGCCGTGCAGTTTCCAAGGCAGTTCCAACCAAGAAGTGCATCGTCGTGGCTATCAACAAACTGGCTACCTGTGGTCACTCGATTTATTTTATTCTTAAAGAGTTTTTCCATTGCAGTTTTGCGAAATATGTCAATTTTGATTCGCCTCAAAAACCACCTCCTCCAAGATCTGTAACTCCTTTATTTTGATTCGGGACTCGAATCAGATTGCTGCCTCAGTAATGAGCCCACAGCCCTAGTAAGAATAGTTTGCTCTAAATAACAGGCATAATGAAATTTCATTAGACAAACTATTTTAGTCATATTCCTGGAAATGTCAAACCAACGGAGAGGAGTGAGAACAAGCTGTCATTGCTCAGTCTAAAATATCGGAGGATGTGTAGTGTTCATGACGCGTCATTAAGCTCCCATGTGCAGGTAGCCTCATTTACTTCAGGCTGCACATTGTTAATTGCGTTAATGGACAGATAAACTCTAAACGTTTCAATATGGATATCGCAAAAGCTAATAATTACCCATTAAAATGTAAAAAACAGAGCTGATGACTGATCCCCAGAGAGAAAAAAGGGCCCAGTGGAGGAACAATAAGCCATTCAAATGTCACACAGCAGAGATGCGCTTCGCAAATGAATACTGAAAAGTGAATTCATATTCCAGCTCTGAAATCCGGGGGTCTGCTGGGGCGTATCAAGGATCAGCTGTAATTTTCCACAGAGAACACAAACAGTCCAGCCCAGGAATATAAATATCTTTTTGTTTTAGATCAAATACTCATCTCCTCTGTGTTTGTTTGAATACATTTACAGTGCTACAGATGTACCGCTTGCTTAGCAGCAAGGGCAGGGAAAGGTGCCGGCCTTTGGGAATTGGACCTGCAGATTCCCCGGACAGAGCGTTGCTACAGTAGAAACGTCCTCTCCCCAGCATTTCCAGGCTGACTGCTCTGTCAGCTTTTAACCAGGCAAAGGAAATAACAGCCGTGACCTCATTGCGCTCACAGGGGACGGACTGAAGCAATTTCTCTTTCCAAGTTGAGGAGGAGCAGGAGGAGGAGGAGGAGGAGGAGGAGAGGGTACAGAAGGGATCTGTTCCATCACCCCCTTCTCTCCAGTCTCGAGCAACCGCTGAGATTAGCATTCAGTGCATAGAGGAGTTCAGCTGGGCCGTGAAAGACCAGAAGCCCCATCATGCATCTGCAGCCGTCTCTGCACACATCAAATCACGCTGCTCAGAAGTTCGTTGACGGTCTGTAAAACTATGGTACACGTTTGGAGTTTTGTTTTGTAATTAAAGTGCTGGAGTGCACACCAGTGGGCAGAATGAATGGAAAGTTATGTAGCTTTAAAAATAAGCTATTACACGTTGACAGCAGCTACAGGCATCCCGCCTTTAATGGATGAACACAATTCACTTCCTGGAGCGACTCTGCGGTTTATTCCCCCATTAGGAGGCAGTGGTCCACCCCTTCCAATCATTCTTTAATTAGAGTTGTTGTTATTGGAGCTGTCACTGGGAGTAATACCTCATGACAGTGTCAGCGAGACGACTTGAAATCTCATATTTAGACTCGTCCGTGTCTTCGGCGCATCAGGGCGTTCAGCGAGGGTGAACCAGACCCTTTAAAACCCACGATTTCCAGCACGCCATGCAGACTTATCTGGGGTTTTTTCCTCTTTTGTTGAAGACTAGTTTCCTTTTTATCTTTGTGGTTGTCAATAACTTGGATATAACATTAAACCCCTCGCTTTCAAAAAATAGGAATTGGCAGGACTAACAAACAGACTGAAGTTTTACCAATGAGATTGCTTCAGAGTTGAAGATTTAGTCTAGATTTAGTTAGTTAATTAGGCGTGGACTGTTTCCTGGGGGAAGCCTGCCCTGACTTCCCATCATGCCTTTGGTTACACTCTTTTCCGCTAACTTATGGCCCCACAGACTCCCTACCAGTGATGTGCGGTGAGGTTAATGGCTGGTGAGGCACTGACGTCATCAGTCAGATTTACAAACATGTGAACCATACTGAGTAACTTTTTCACCATTTGATTGACAACAGTTAACGTGTTTTGTTTAAAATATCATTTCAACATGTTTTTTTTTTCATATACAAACTGCAGCATAGAAAAAAGCACAAACCTTATTATCATATTACTTGTAAATAAAGTCCATACGCCGCTCTTTCTGAAGAAAATGACTAGCCGCTTGCTATCACTTCTTCTATTATTTTTTTAGCGTCATAATCTCAGGGCTCACCAGCGCCCCCTAACATGAGGCACAAGAACTGCTGGCCTCACCCAGCGGCTTTTTGGGCGGCGTTTAGCGCTCAGCACAAGAAACACGTCCCTCACATACAGTTATTTATAAAAACAAACACTGTGCATTATATACATCTGCTAAATTATGTAAACTCAGCTCATATAGTAACAAGTGATTGAACCGACATACAGAGAGACAGCAGTACCGTCTGACTGCATGGGTATTGCGCAATCCAAGGTGAGGCTCAGCGGGCTGGTGCCTCATCGCACGTCACTTCTTAGTATCTGAACGGCAAATGCGGAAATTCAGCGATTTTGAAAAGAAAAAACACCCAAAAATGGTACATTTAAATGGAAAATGACTGCAAAGCACAAATTACTGATTAAGTATAATAATTGAATTTATTTTTTCTCTTTTCTTCCCATAATGACAGGTGGGGCACAGCCTCACCTGCCTCTCCTGACTGCACGTCACTGCTCCCTACCAACCTAACATTACCAGTGAAACAATATTGGAGCTCTCCAGCGGTCCAGTTTTGAGCCAGACGTGCATGGATCTAGTTGTCTACAAGCATCAAAATGGAACAGAGCAGGGAGCTTGTGGCCATCAATTGTAGTTTGTTCTTCTGTTGCTGATTCACAACGATTTGAATAAAGAAATGCACAGAAACGCAGTTTAAAAAAAAAATAGAAACACAGTTTTGAGCTTAAGTTTCTTTATATATGTCCTCCATCATCAAAAAAATTCCTTGAGATCGTGTTAGACAGGAAAGCGCTGCAGAGGGTGATCAACTCGGCCCAGAAGATCACCGGTCCCCCCCTGCCCAGCCTACAGGACATGGCCAGCTCTCGCTACACAAGCAGAGCCAAACATATCATCAAGGACTCCCACCATCCCAACCACCACCTGTTTCAACTGCTACCGTCAGACCGGCGGTGCAGATCACACAAGGCTCGCACAAACAGACTCGAGAACAGTTTCTTTCCCAGATCAGTCAACCTCCCAAACAAAATATGAACCTTACAAAAAAATAAAAAAAATAAACTGTAACAACCAGTCATGTGCAATATTTAGCAGTTCGGGAAGTGCAATAACAGTGCAATAATAATAAAATATTGCATATAATAAATGTGGGTATGTATATATGTATATCTCCATAGTTCCTCAAATTCTTCTTCTCTTTTTATTTTATTTAGCTATTTAATCAACCTTTATTTGTATGGCACTTTTCCAACATATGTCACTCAAAGTGCTTTGCATAAAATACAATCATATTTAAAAGCAAAATGACACAACAAACGATGATAACCCCCCCCCCCTCCTCCACACACACACACACACACACACATACATACACCATGAAAAGAGTAATAAAATGATGGAATTTAGAGACCTGGCTTTGTCCTGAAGTGGGGAAACGATATTAATATATTCCTTTATTTCCTATTGTCTGCTCAGCTGAAGAGCACCAGGATTCTAGTTGTCACGAGCTTCTTGTGTAACAATGACACTAAAGTATTTCTGATTTCTGATGTTAAAAACACCATTTTTATTGGAGCGTCTTTAAGGACACTTGTAACTAAGGCATTAGACAGGCATTAGACGCTAATAGTCAGGCAGCACTCTTTCATGCACAACCCAGTCTGCATCTTTACTTGAAGTATCAGATAAAAAAATATATATATTTACAAGACTGTAAAACTAGCGTGAGCTCCGACAGCTCTGGTGCTTTTCAGCAGCTCAGCAGGGGGAGGATAGTTACTGTACGCTTTCTAACAAGCTTGGCTTTCATGTCAGCAAACACATCCCATGTGTTAACAGTTTGCATTTAATGAAGTGCTGCCCTCTGTGGAGTGGTGTCGAACAGCAATCCCACCCCTGCCCTCCCACCCTCAAACCCGTCCCCGGGTCAGAGATGTTGGCGAGAATTACGCTGCCCGTGTGCGGATCCAGGTGAGCCTCTTGGAAAAGGTGCAATGCTGTGGGAAGAAAGGCTGACACCGAGAACCTCATCCCCCAGAGGGGAGCGCAGTGGAAACACTGAACTTTAACAAGATTACAGACTAGGTGGGAGGGAGGAGAGGAGATGAAGCAGCGTGCACCGCTTGGAGTTGGCAGCATGAAACACAGATTTATGAACTCCATTAAACCACATTTCTCTCTTTATTGGGACTGCAGAATTTACCCAATGTGGAAAAAGTTTAGGAAAAAAAAAATCTCCTTCTGATAAATGACTAACAGCCCGGGCATTTACTTCCACATAAGGTAGCCTCTCGACTTATGAATAGAGAGATAAAAGCAGACGTGACTGCTTCACTGTGCTGGTTGACTGGCGAGACAGGAAAAGCGGTCGGCGTGGCCCTTTGGAACAGGTGGCTGTCTCAGACTGGCATTGGTGGTGTGAAGCTGGCGCGGGTTAGAAGCCAGAATCTCAATCTGTCCACTTCAAAACTCCCCAGTATTGCTGGAAAGCATGTTGGCCCCTGTAGAGACCGTAGCAATTACAATTTCTGATGGGATGGGAAGGGAGCGCCAGGAGCCACATCCAGCCTTGGAAAAGGATCAAACTAATGCCTGGAACACGTTTACAAAACACCTCTACACAAGTGTCCTCCTAATATCATTACAATGCTGACTCATATTTTCAAGGCAGTTGCACTCAGTGTCTGCTATCGGGCTGCCATACATTTAAAGGCATCATTAGGCTTTGTCTTCCCTGTGCCAGCGCGTAATGGCACACGCTGGGCCTCAGCAGGCTGGTGGCGCTGATCCTCCAAGACAAACCTGCTTCCATTTAAAAGGCGCATCGCTGTGTTGTGTGACAGATTGGATTTGGGGCCTGGCTCCAGCTGAGGAATGCTCAACCTCTGACCTCCCACCTGAACTCTTTCTGCTCTGGTATGTGCAACTAATGTGGTTTATGGCCGTCTGGTTTGTGCTGGTAACACTAGAGGTTCAGAGGCGGCGTGCAGCTGGCGCTTGTGACCTCAGGAGTGCGGCCCCTGACGGTGAATTGCTGCGTCACTTTGCATCGTTGTCACGTGGGTCAAAGCGCTCATTTGTGGTGTCAAACACCGAATAGCAAGGACACCTTGGAGTGATGGAAACCATCTTGACAAATAATCATTGTAATCGGACTCCTGTTAGCCGCCGGTTGACGTAACAGTAAAAACCTGGGAGGCTTGTGATGGATGCTTTAAAGACTATGTGGAGAAAACCATCAACAGCGCATACATCTGCTGCAGATGTGTCTATGAAGGTTGCCACTATATCAGGCGGGAGCCCGAACCACTGAGTGCCAAGGTCAAGTTTGTCATCTTAAATGTGCCTCAGAGGTGGAGTGACAGCCCAGAGAAAGCAGCTGCACGGATGGCTGCCTCACACTTACCCAAAATCAATAGTAATCTTTTGGCGGCAGCTAAAACACATACAGTATTTGAACTACAGACTTGACGAGATGAGAGCTCAGTCAGACTTGCAGGTTTTCCACTTGAAAACTCAAAGGCCAAAAGGTTTGTTTGTTTTTACTCTTGATGGTTTTATTTCAGCTCTTCTTTCTGTGTCTTGAATGATTACACTAACACACCAGTAATGTTCACGTTTGTCTTAAAATAGCCGGATTGAGAACATTTGAAAATATTCTTGTCTATTTTGGTTCTATTTAGGTTTGTTTTGGAGGATCACTGTTTTTACCATAAAATAAAATGACAAATTACATACCGAGAACACAACAGAGATTTTGTCTGTAGTAAGTAAAATAATCTAATCTAATCTGTGCTATAAAGCCACATTCATAAATAGGCTTATCTTGCTGCATCTTAGTGTAAACATGTTGAGTTATGTTGCATGACTTTACCCTTTGACAGCTTAGGGATGCTCTGACACGCATCGGGTGCTTTTCCATCCCTGTATAAGTATTTGTTGCAGTAACCTGTGTGTCTCTTTTCCTAAGAAGATATTCCAGTGTCTCTCTCTTGTTTTGACCCCAGTTAGTCAAATCAGAAAGGGTACTTTATGAGTTTGGGTTTTTCTAGAAGTTCGCTGTTGTTAGAAAGAAGTTATTCCTCCTCCCTTGAGCATAATGCTTTCTCAGTATCAAGGGATTCAGGGGCAGAGCTAGAACATTTTATATGGGGGGGCCGAAGACTTTGGAAGCACCTCTGGAATCACCAGAGTGGAGGGCCATTACAAATCGAAGGATCAAATCTACATATTTCTAAAAGTTGTAATATTGTTATTGTTTTTACTTCATTTAAAAAAATATAGCTTTCGTTATTTTTTTCAATGCTTAAAGAAACTTGCATTGATTATTTCTTAATCGTTGTCAATAATAATAGTAATACTGACTCAAAAATGGGGGGGGCAGCTGCACCCCCCCCCCCCTCCCATCACCTCGCGTCGCTCCGCCCCTAAGGGGATTCATATATGAGAGTATGCAACTTCTCAAGCCCACTGTCCTTATCATTTTTCTGCATTCTACTCATTACCTAAACCCAGAAATCAGTCCAGGTGATCACAGGAAGAGGGGTAGGAGTAGCTTGAAATGAAGCTACTGACCCTGTTACCAATATAGGACATCCATCAATCATCCATCCATATTCAGAACCTGCTGTATCATCTTCGGGGTCACAGAGCCACTGGATCCAACCCAGCTACTGTTGGGCAAAGACTGTGTACATCCTGTCCAGTCACCAGTCTGTTGCAGGGCCCAACATACAATGTTTGTGTTCATTCCAAAGAGATCTCTGTTTTTTCAAACATTTAACAAAGGCCGGCTGAGGACCCAGTCAGACAACAGAACGGACGCGTCTGTTGAGTCTGGAAACCGGCCCAACTTCTCTTCCTCTTTTGCTGGTCCAGCTTCTTCTTAGCAGTTTGAGGAGTTGCTTATTGTAGGCAGAGGAAAAGAGGCAAAATCTGTATTATTCTGTAACTGGATGATTTTTTTTTTTTTAATTCATGCAATTTTCTTCAAGAAAGAGGTATAAGGGAGTTAATGGCCGACGATGTGAGCATTATCAGAAATTAACGCATGCCGTGGAAGCTTGTACCGTCACTTACAAAAGAAAAAAACATTCAAACTGTTTTTAGTACTTTATTCTTGTTGCGGCAGTGAGAGAATAAGAAGTCGGGAGAAGTGCTCTCATCTCAGCGGGAGAGATTGAGGAGTTGCTGAATTAGTTGTACGGCATTGGTTACGGCCTGCAGTAACCAGAATAAAGAACCTTAAAAGAGGTTAAGTCTCCGTGCCTCAGTGTGGAAAAGAGACACTACAATATTGTATGGTTCTTTCGAAATTACATTTAAAAATATGTGGCGTTTATGGCTCTCTTGGCCAAAAAGGGTTCCGACCCCTGCCTAGGAGCTAGCAAAATGAGTAAAAAACAAACGTCTTTTGGAAAGTATCTTTGCAAAGGGGAAAATGCCCAGCCAGGAGACAGAAGAGGAGCCTTCAATTCAAAAAAGAAAAAATACATTTAAAAGACAGTACTTCTTTTTTGCACTTCTTTTTTGCCACCGCGCCCCCCTGCAGTACCTCTGCGCCCCCCCAGGGGGCGCGCCACCCAGTTTGGGAACCACTGGTTTAACTACTTTTTACTGTGGAGTACACAGGTCATATTTGGACAAGTTTTCAACTCTCAGCAACAATTTCATTATTTGGTCCATGACAAAAATTCAAGGTGGGAGACTTTGAAGAAAGCCATGCTGTCATCAAACTTTTATTTTTAAAAATAAATATTACTTTGCTGTTTCTTTAAAGTCAAATAATTTAATAAAAAGAAAACAAAAACAAATATGAGCTTAAAATTTTTACTTGGTGTTTTTCATGTTTAACTTGTCTTAATTTCAATAAAAAGTGAAATAAACTGTTGCGTCTCGAGGTAGTCAAGTGGTGTTTCATAAGTAAACACCAAAGCTTCTTTTGATTAGGTCGTCACGACTTTAAAGACGTTTTAGAACGTTTTTTTTTCTTAACTTTTGTGTGAAATTTGTTATTCACATGAATAATTTCCATCTCCAGCCTTCAGACAGCATAACGGGAAGTGAGGCTTCCGGTAAACACAGCTGACCTTCATTATTAATCCACAATATTCTTGTCCTTGAGAACCTCCCCTGCAGTAACTACCCCCCCCCCCCTTTTTTTTTACAAGTGCATTTACAGAATTGCCGTTCGAGTGTAACTTTGCAGAGTCTTTGCTCCTGCTGAGTTTGAAGTCTCCTGGCTCAGCATGCGAAAAGATGCTAGGAGAGAGGGGGGGGGGCAGTGGTGCATGTTATTTAAATGTTTGTATCAGCCTCCACAATATTTGCCACACCTGAGACTGTGACATCCTCCACAACAAACCCAATACATCAAGAGCAGTGATGAGTGGATTCCTTTATGTACAGTGGGACAGGGGAACAGAAAATGTTAGCTTCAATTTTTGATGATGTGCACAAAGCAGCCAAACGGAGCAGCAGATGGTTCCATCAACTTCAGATGTAAGGAGGCAACAGTGTAAATCCGGCGCCTTCGGCTCCAGGACACTGAAATTGCATTTGGATCCCCCCTCCGCTCCTCTGTGTATTACTGTTGTGTGACATACCATTGTGTCTTTGCATTTGTATTAGAGCCATGAAATTCAGCCCGCCGGGTTTCTGTGTGTGCACGCCGATGAGACAACAGTTGGTCTCGTGGTTTATCTTTTTCCCTGGATGCAGCAGCGTCACATTTGGTCTCTGTCTTCAGACCGCCGCCTCCTCACACTGAGTTGAAACGCATCAGAAGACGGAATAGAGGCTGCGAGAAAAAAAGCTATTACATTTCGTTTGATTCGAAGTTTTGACGCAATGTTAGTTCCAGAAACAAGAAGACGCAAAACAAGATCAGATAGTCTGACAATCTGATGGACACAGTATGTAATTGTTGGTGGTGATGAAGCTTTTATACAAGGTGGGCTGAGTTGACGGCGATGGAGTGGGTGCGCTCCTCTGTACATCTGTTATCACTGTGAATCTGACAAGTTCCTACAGCAGAAAACTGCAGAAAAATCCCATCTTTTAGTGTATTTAGTGGAAACAATTATAGATTGGCATCAATGACTAATAATTTTTCCTGTTACAGAAGCATATATCCCCGCTGGCTCTGGTCATAAACGGTTTTAGACAATCACTTTCGAAAACAAAATAACATTTGTGAATGTTAATTGAAGAGATAACGGTACACAAACTTGTGGAAAATGTGCTGCAGCTTCAATCTAATGCCAATCCTTAGGGCTTTTTTGAAGTGATATGGCTCTATCAAGGATGAAGTGACAGGAAACGGAGTCACAACAAGGTAACATCTACAATTTCCAGTGTCTGTGGTATCTGTGTTTCCATCCTACATCAGATGTAGTGATAAAATAGTGCCTATTTTGTATGGAAGCAAAGTTTTATTCCTACGTGTTTTATTCAAGCAAAAGTAGAACAACGTTAGAAAATGTGGAAATATGAAGTCAGACTGAGGGTATTTGCTTGCAGTATCTGAATTTTAAAGTTCCTCGTAAACTGTGAACGTGTCTTTTTCCTTGCTTTTAAATACTTTATACCCTCAGTGGGCACTCAGGGAGTGGGTATTTCAGCTGGGTCTAAATTTGGCTGTTTTTTTATTTTTTTTTTACTGCCTCTACTCATTTCTTTTGTCATCCCCTCGTCTATAAATGATTTTGTGTGTTTTGGATGTCGGTTCTGTTTCATCCTGACATTTTGGCCTGGCTTTGCTACAGGACAGATGGTGTTGTGTTTGGCTCTGTCATACTCTGGTTTGCACAGGGGGCTCATGCGCGCAATGAGTACAAGATGCCAAAGTCATGCCCAAACCACCACAAGTCTCCCACCATGCTTTGCTGCTGTGCTGAAATGTGTCCTTTTATCCAAAGTTTAAACACGTACTGTCTCTGCAGAAAGGTTACAGTTTTGTTCAAATGCATCTCTTCTGTACATTTAGTTGTTGGTTATACTTTCGTCAGTTTCTAAAGCAGGGGTGTCCAAATCAAAGCCTGGAGGGCCGGAGTCCTACATGTTTTCTAATCATCCTCCCATTGAAGCTCCTTATTGGCTAAACACACCTGATCCAGGTAATCAGCAGCAGATAAAGCAGAATTTCTGTAAAACCAACAGGAGGCCTGGGTTTGGGCACCCCTGATCTAAAGTCGTATTCATAACTGCACTTACAGGTGGTTATGGGTTGTCTGTGGGTAAAACAAAATGAGCACACCTGTACGGTGCCTTCAGGTACTTTGCAAGTGACCACTCCTAATGAAAAGCAAATGCATGTTTCGGGCTTCTGTGTTCAAAACTATTGTGTTCACTCACAGCCACATAAGTCTGTTTTTGTTGCCTCTACGTACAGAACCTGTGTCAGAACCGACAACAGGCTGAAGGTTCTGCTGAGGGCCATGCAGGACCCGGATCAGCTCCTAACCGACGGATCGCATCCGTCAGAGTGTGCGTTGAGATATAGTTGAGCTTTGACCAATCACAGACTTAGATCAGGTAGTGTCCTTTTAAAAACACTGAACTGTTTAAAAAAAAAATCTACCATGAAGGAGAAAGTAATAACTAGGGTTTTTGTCCGCCAAGACTTATATGAAACCAAGTCTTTCATATAATTGAGAGGAGCTGTGAAAGAAAAGGCCTGGAGCAAGATACAAATATACAAATATGTCACAATACTACACGACTATTGTATGTTCTATTTGTATGATGTCCCTTAAGGTAGTCACACGAGCCTCAAGGGAACTGCAAGACACACCGCATTCCCCTTAAGATGCCGTGGTTCCTCTCTATGACCCTTAATGGGCCCGGACAGCTCAAAAGTCGCAGCGTCCGTACAGGCCAACCCTCCGTACAGATATCAATACTAAAATCCTTTTTTCCCCAAGCAGTTTCTTTGCCTTAATGCTCTAACCTTTGGGTGAATTTCCATCTCCCATAAATCCTAGCACCTGCCATCATTGTTCTATTTTTGCAATAAACATGCCTCGTTGCCAAATGACGAATAGTTGTTTAGAAATACTGTATGGAAATACTATCTTTCAAATGTATGTGGAGCTGAATCTACTTCTGTGACTGTCTCCGTCTTCCCCGTCGATCTAAACGACCAAAATCTGCTGTCGTTCGCGTCTGCACAGCTCCTCACTACGAATCAATTATCTGCGTCTTTCTTAAAGTTTTGCCTCTGTTGTTAACATCAGGTGCTGTATTTTAGGAGCAGTTTTGGGAGCAAATAATCTTTCATTATATTCTGAAATGCCAAAAAAAAAAAAAAATGGTGTTCCGTCTTTCTCCTCACAGCTGCACATTGTTTCACTGCACGTTTTTTCCTTTCTGCGATGTTGAAAACACATTGTTACCTCAAGCTGGCAAGGACTTCAACATCTAATTGCTTTGTCATGCTCTTGAGTGCATTTAGGCTCACTGTCAAAGCTGCGCCAGTCCTCTGTCTTTTTTATAACAGCTGATGGAACTTGCATTAGAAAAGCTGCAGCAGCTGCGGCAGAGTTACTGCCACCGTATTGTACTGAAGTATGGCCAAAAAAATGCAGGACAAATGATCTCTTGCTGACAGAAGGCTCTCAGAATGGCTTTCAGATGTGCTTTATGAAGTTTTCTTTTGTGGATATTCATTTTGAAGGATTATGGTTTTACATCCGTCCGTCTAACGTTTTTTCTGTCTGCATGGATTTCTGGTTTCATGATGAAATTGTTTTCAGCCAGTTTTGCAAACATTTAAGACCCACACGAATGAAAACCATGTTTTTGCTGTTTCTAACATGTTCTTGTGGCATTTTTCTCTTGATGTTGATGGAGGACGTCTATAGAGAAAATTATGATTAAAATCTCTACATTTTTATTTATTTCAATCATGGTGAATCAGAAGCAGTTGAAAAAATGCCATTTAAAAAGGCTTCTAGTTGCTCCCTGCTCTGCTCCAATCTGATGCATTCACTTGCAGACAAATAGATCCATGTATGTCGTTTTTCTCGTCTGAGATGGCATCTGGCTCAAAATTGTGCGGCTGGACAGCTTCAATATTGCTTGTCATTTTTGTTACTCCAGTAATGTTAGGTTGGGGTTGTAAGGGGCTGTAAGCTAGCGAGAGAGAGAGTAAACAAAGGGGAAATTGGGAAATGAGCACAGGCCCTTACGTCATGTAAATTTGTGATGAGCTCCTGACGCGGTGCATAAAAAATTTCCTAAAAATGAATGCATGTTTTTTTTTAATTTTGGGAAAAAACATCATCATAACTAAAAGACCACTAGGAATGCTTTTGCAATAGGTCAAAAGATGATTGGAGAAAGTTTTTGACTGTTTTAGACTTAGACAATGCCTTACTTGGCTATTTCTAAACTAAACTTTTTCTAAACTGTATTGTCACAATATAGTCAAGTCACAATGTATTGAAATACATTTTTACATTTACTATTTTTGTTTTTTAAAGATTATATTGAAATGTCCCAATGAACTGGCACCTGAGGACATTTGAGCACAATACTTGTTTTCATTTGTTGCCATGTTTTGGAATGACATAATTATGATGTCATGGAAATAGTGTCAATATAAACTTGTGTTTTAAAGTTTGGCTCATATGAGAATGAAAACGCAGCTACTCTTTTTAAGATTTACTTTTTTAAAAGCAAGTCTTGGTTGCACCAGTAGCAGCAGTGTTGTATCCATGTTTTACAGTGTTGATTTGATTCTTTTGAAATTTTAACATCAACTGTTTATTTATTACTGGTATTTTATTCTCATTTTTGTAAAAAAGGAAAAAAGAAAAATTACATCTAGAGACAAATGCTGCAATTAGATTCTGCCAAAAGCATCATAATACTATAGATATGGGACTTCTGTGTTTTTATTGCCATTTCAGTTTAATAAATAAATTCATTTCAATCCAGTCCAAACGTGGAAATATGCGACACAGAGAAAGCCGGCCTGACGCTGTTGTTTCTCCTCTCCCCTGCAGAGAAACCAATGGCGCAGGGTCCCCCAGGTGGTGTTATCGGGGTCCTTGGAGGTGTCGTGGCCATCGGCCTCATCGTTGGCGTGGCTGTTACCGTGTTCATGATTCATCGGCGGCAGCACAAGTCTCACACTGAGACAGATAATGACCTGTGAGTACCGAACCTGTGCCTGAGAATATTGCAGTTGGGGGGTAGACAGGCTGCGAGATTAGGTGTGCGCCCTCGTCAGCTCTGAGAGGGACGACACACTTTATTGTGAGTGGACTCCCTTAGTCTTTTTTTCTCTGGGAGCCAATAATTTAATTTCCTTTACATCTTTTAGAGAAAAATATTGTAATTTTACTCTAGAATAGAAAAAAAAATGAAGGAAGTATCGTTTTCATCTCTTAGAGCACATAGAATCAATGATTATGGCTATTAAGAGGGTTTTCTGATTAGAATGTGGGCTCTACCAGACCAATTTTCCATTAAAAGTCCATTGTTCTAATCAGGACTGATTGCAGCTGCCTCTTCTGGGGAGAGACTTTCAAACACTTATAGCTTTATCATGAAGTAAGGTGGATTTTAGAGGATACTTCAAGTGCAAAGTCACAGAATTCTATCACGGCAGATTTCCATTGTTCTGTTTGCCGTGTGTCTCCCTTGCATTATGTTAAGAGTCCGTCTCACGACCGTCCCTTGGTTTACACTGTCTCCGTTACGTCTCTAGTCCATCGTTCCTCCCCCCTAGCTTCCGAAGGAGTGGTTTGTCCTGCCACCTCCATGTCGAGGCAGTCATCCAAAACTTTAGCAATCAGTCGCACACCCTCTCAGTGGTCGAGGTGCAGTGGTAGGGCGGTCGACCTCTGATTGGAAGATTGTAGGTTCGACTCCCGTCTTACCTGCCCATGTGGTTGAAGTGTCCTTGGGCAAGACACTGAACTCCACCTTGCCTCTGGACAAAGGTTGGTGCCAGTGTTCGGTGGCAAAGCCGCTATCAGTGTGTGAATGGGTGAATGGAACTGTTACTGTAAAGCACTTTGGGCCTTCAAAGAAGGTAGAAAGCGCTATACAAGAATACACCATTTACCACTGCAAACATTTTGCGCATATTGCATGGATACAAATTGGTCATACGTGAATATTCTTCAAAAAAGTGAGAAAAGTTATTGTCCATACGTGAAATCTTCAAATATATCATGAATGAACCACATAAAAATCACGGAAGAAGTACGAATAAACCACACAAAGAACACGTAAGTCAACATGAACATGAATTGCACATGATAATTGCGCTGTTTATATGCAATTCATTAGTGATTCATGTGTCAATTACATAATTCAAACGTGATATATGTGGACATATGTCCACATATGGATATATGTGGACATATGGAGCGGTTGTGAAAAGCCACAAAGTGTGTGTGCTTCTTGCTAGATACATACACAAATCATGTGAGACTTACGTAATAATTGCACAAAAATTATGTAAAATATGCATAAGTTGTGTAATTCTCTACCGACGAAAAATGTTTAACTCCAAACTTAATTCATGTATAGAACCCGTCTGCTGAAACCTTTGACAGACATCTGCGCACATCATCGAATGAGGAATGCAAAAGACACTTATGAATTACATTTCTCACGCATGGATCACGAAACAGCGAAATTTCATACGTAGAAAAGGCGCAAAATGTTTGTGTACATTCCAAAATGTAACTTTCCTCATCCATGGTGAAAATGGATGCCGGCGTTATCCACAGTGTCACCTTGTGTTATCGTGTGGGCATATAGTACCTTAAATATAAACTTCAATTTTACACATTTTTATTTTAATAGTAATACAGAAGTTTTATTTTGAAACACGGACCTGTTCCTCATTTCTCGAATTCCTCGCCATAAAATTGACGCGTCAACGAACTGACATAGAACTCCTGCGTATAGCTTGCTTAGCGGTGGGTCAGACGTCAGACGGAGACATGATGGAGGCGATGTAAACATTCAAATTGATTAATGGATGTTTTATGTTTTTGTTTCAACGCAACGGAGACCCCACGGACAGACTGGTGGAAATCAGCTTTTTTGAAGTTGATTTATCATAAATCGCTAAGAATTTGTCGTTTAATTCTGATACAAACAACCATGTAATTCATGAAATAAATTGGGATTCTGGGATGAGGATGCATCGTTGTGTTTAACTCGGTTAGCTAATTGGGTTATCCCCTGAACCAGAGGCCACAGCAGTTTTAACCTGACTATCATTGACATTATGTTCATTTGGCAGACATTGTCATCTCCATTGCCAGCTGCTGCATAAACACAGAAGGGGGGGTTACTCTGTTGTAACTAAAAAAAACACAGAGCTGTGAGAATCCCCAAACGTTTCCCTCTGCTCTCCCAAAAGTGACTAAAGCAACAGTTTTGTTTAAAATACTAGTCACTAATCTGTGTCCAACGAAGAAAGAAAAAGGACGAGCTGTGTCCTGCTAATTGCTTTTACAAAAATAATTTAAAAAAAACAACAACACAAACACAGCTCCTGAAAGACAGCTCGCTGGTTGCCAAGGTTTCCATGATGCTCTTGGGTATGCTGAATATTCAAGATGCAAACCCCCCATTCCTGTGGGAATGATGTGTGTGTGCAAGAGCTGGGAATATTACCAAAACAACGGTGGCAGAAGGGGAGCAGAATCCCGCTAAGGGTGCGCACCAGCCTTTATCAGCAGAGATAATGAGATTGGTACAAGTGTTTTAGCTTCCTGCCTAACAAGGCCAACATGTTCTACCACCTGCCACACAACAGCACAGAGTCCAGGTCCGGCTCTGAGCCCATAGGGACCCAGAATCCTCGCTGCTTCCACCTTTTTTAAGACAGATGAAAGTGTTTGACCGCTCCCATTGCTTTCTGTCTCTTTTCTCTTTCTCCCCCCTCCCCATTCTTTGCTAATCTATCTTTCTGTCTCGGTCTGAAGTAACTGCTCTCTGTTTCCCGCTCCACTCCCTCAGCATTGCTGTTGCTGCTGTTGCTGATAGTTGTGTGACACAGGCTCCAGAGAAGCCAGAGTCCCCCACAAGGAAAGTAGAGGCACCTGACCCCAGTCTGTCCCCCGCTGACCCCTGCCCTCCTGAATCCTCTATTTTGTTGCCTGCATGTAACGGTGGCCTGCAAGTGACATACTTAAGCACACCATTGTGAGGAAAAAGGATAAAAAGGTTGAAACTCTGGACACTAAACAAGGAAATTGCCTCGTACGCACAGATTAATGAACAAACACGATTAAGAATCAAATTTCAAATCAGGATAATCAAATATCCATCTCTGTTTGATTAAAAGTATGAAGCGTCAAACTCATATCAAAGCTCATAATTGCTTTGTTTGACATGAGCTAACACTCAAAAACCATGTCTTTGTTAGCAGACCACATCCTCCAACCTCTCCCCTCCGACTTGCTGTCTCCCCACCGTCTGTATGCACGACTCCCATCAAATATGCATGACAATAATTGTGTTTGTGCCAGTTCTGTAAGTGTTATTGTTCCCCACAAGCATGCAACACTAATATAGTGACATGTAAATCCAAACGTTGTGTGTCTGTTTGCTGTCTTATGAGGAAAAAAAAGTGTTTATTCTTTACCTGCTAATCAAAATGCAGATCGTTGCTTTAGTCACTGCAAAAAAGGATTATACGAGTGTCTAATGTCAGGGAAGCATTTAGCCAGACTGTTTAATTCTGCATGTTGATGAGCTGTTAATCAAGCTCAGCGTTTGATAACATGCCTGACTGCACCACCAGTCACGCCTCTGTTTGCCCTCGCATTGAAGAGCTAGATGCGACTCGAAATTGGTCAATCCCAGTAAATCGGCGGCCTCTTCCAGAGGCTGCGCTGGCACGACGGTCAACTGATTATCAAAGTCGATGGGCATTGTCAAAGGTGCTGTTCTCAGAATAATGCAGTAAAGGAAACAAGTATTTGATCACCTTGCTGATAATCACCTGTAGAAAAGACGCCTGTCCACTGAATCAGACTCCAAACTATCCAACATGGGAAAGACTGAAGAGATTCAGTGGATTTGAGGGGGAAGACTGTAAAGCTGCAAAAGGGACAACAAAGGTGACAACTGTTGGTGCCAAAATACAAAAACATGACAATAAATCCACCTATGGGTCTGAGGCTCCAAACCAGATCTCACCTGGTGTGGTTTCCATGATCATGAGAACAGTGAGAACACAAGCAGCTGGAACCACAGTCACAAAGAAAACTATTGGTAAACACCTTGCAGTGCTCGTATAGTTCCCCTGCTTCTAAGAAGGCACATGTGCCTGAAAATGACCAAGGAACACCTTCATGAGTTAGAGTGTGATTGGGAGAAGGTGCTGTGGTCAGATCAGACCAAAATTGAGCTCTTTGGCATCAATGGAGGAAGAGAAATGCTGCATGGAGGTGGAAGAATTATGGTTTGGGGGGTGTTTTTGGCACAAGGTTACTTTACCGTGTGGATGTAAGGACGGGCGGAGCCAAATCCTAAGTGAGAACCTCCTTACCTCCATCATGAGGCTTAAAATGGGTGGTGGATGGGTCTTTTAACAAAACATACAGCCAAGGCAACCAAAGGGATGGTTGAAGATGCAGAATATCAAGTTCACTGAGGAGTAGACCAGCCAGTCTTCTGACCTCAGTCCTATAAAAAAAAACTATGGAAAGAGCTGAAACTCAGAGTTGCTGCCAAGTCTTATTGATTTAGAAGTCACTTGCAAAGAAGAGTGGACCAGAATTCCTCCTGTTATGTGCAGAAACCTGCTCATCAAATACAAGAAAGGTCTAATCTCTGTGCTGCTAAGTGCTAAGACTTTCCAGCAAGAGGGTTCAAATACTTATTTCCCCTTACATTTATAGAAATTCATTGAAGTTGATTTTCATGATCTCTTGCTGTTCAAATGAACCTACTATTAGGATGACATACTGTATCATCCTAATAGCCTAACAACAATAGCAGTTTTTTTTTCATAATTTTAAGGTCTGAGAAGAGCCACATGCAGAATAAAATAAACAAAAAAGGATGTCAAACGTTGAGTTCTTGATCTTAAAAGAAGGTAAGTGGAGCCAGACGTCCAGCTACCTTCTTTTTAAGCCCCTGATGGTTTCAACCCTTTGGGTCAAATGGATGGATGTAGCTGCAGTGAACTATGGAAACATGCTTTTTTCATGTGGATTTCCTGCTTTTCGTCTTTGCTGTCTGAAGACTTTTTTTTGTTTTGTTTTTAAATGTGATAAACGGTGATCTGATGTTGGACACGTTTTTGCTTGAAGCTGTTACCAAAGTAGGATTGTCATCATTCTTCAGTATGGACTGTCACAGTTGTGAATTTCCTTTTCTTTCATGTTGCTGTCACAGTAAAACGGTGCTTGCTTTCTCTGTACAGACTGTTATCCATGCAGTGCAACTGTCTCTAGAAGTAACATATATTTCGGTGCTTTAATTTTTTGTAAAGCTGTGTGTGTTTATTGGTAATCTTGCCCAGGGTGTTGGAGGGGGGACTGTTCATTATTGTAAAATGAAATGTTCTTAGCGACCAAACTCCTCCAGCAACAGAAATAGTTTTTGATAAACTTGTAAAAGAACAAAACATAAAAAAGCTGCTTTGTTTCCTTTTTTTTCTTTTTCTCTTTTGAGAGAAGAAGGCAAGCTGAGCTCTGCAGAGTAATTGTTGTCCGCCTTTCTGAGCGAGATCGGAGCCAGACAAAGCATGAAAGTAATTGCCTCCCAAAGATCAAATCGCATTTATCCCGTCTTGCAATTAAAAGTATCATTAGCATTTAAATTGCTAAATAAGATTGCGATCAACAGAAATCAATGAGAGCCGGCGAGGATCAGCTCCGTGTTGCTGTCCACGGGCGGAGCGTGGTTACACTCCGGCTCCTTAATCCGAATGCTTCTGGGGATGCAACACTTCTCTTTCTCCCACCGTGCAAGAGGACAGGAAGAGGCCTTTCAAACTGTCGTACTGATGGACATCTTAACTCTGATTGTCAGAGCACAAAAACACCTCTTGCTTGTGCAAAAAAAAAAAAAAGGAAAAAATTTGTGAGAGCCCTGAAAAAGTCATTTCCTCTGCTGTAAATCTTCCCTCACAGATTACTCTTCTCAGTTTAAGGATTAGTTATGTTTTCTCCTCGCTATCCCCTTTAAATCTCCCCCTAAGCTGCCCTGAGCCTTTTGTAGCCAACCGAGCGAGGAGGAGCAAGGTCTTCAAGGTGGATGTCTGAGTGGGAAACTGTGCAAACTTGAATGTAGCTTATGGTTCCCTGCCCACTGCTTTCTGCTCCCCACAGGCTTGTGGTGCTTGTCAGCTTTCATTTGTGTCTGCCGAGCCAATGCCCCCATGCTGCCAGCATCGCATTCAGCGCACAACCATCACACAGCTGAGAGGCTCATGAAGTGATCAAGCTGAGCAGCGCTGTGTCTGACTAATGACTTTTCAAACTAACATTAAGGACGAACGGAAGCGCTCGTTGAAATGAAAAAAGCCTTAATTAGGATGGCTGCAGACATAAATCTGGAATGTGTAATGCAAAAATGACAATACAAACATTTCCTGAAGAAATCTGCCTTCATCGGGACTCGCATAGTCTTATCGACATTCACAATTATCGGAGATCTCCTGCACATCTCCTAAACCTCCATTCAAGTTTCAACCAAACAAAGATTATGTTAAGTCGGAGGATTTCTTAGATTTGGTAAAACTGGAAAAGAAGACTAGAAGGAGCTCTACAAGACCACCATATAGAAGAAAAAAAAAAGAAAGATCTGTACATTTTTCTACATACCAAAAGTGGTTTGTTTTGGGGGTTAAGGTTCAAAAGATGGAATCCAAAGCATTCCAAAGCTTTGGAATAAGGACTAAACAAACAGCATATTAGCCTTCCATAATAGACTTTCCAGCTTTCCATAATAATCAGCTTTGGCTTTAGTGTTGGCGTTCTTTGAATTACCTCAACTCTTCAACCGTTTATGCAATTAACGTAATTCTAACGAATTCTGAACCGGAGATAAGCAGCGGAGATACAAAACACTCTACAGTAGCCCAGTGTTTGTGCAATCAACGTAACAGCAAACGATTCTGATGCAGGGAAAAGCAGAAAAGAGCTCCACTTTAGAATCTGGTGGATTTACGTTCAACGCCCAAACGGTGGACAAGTTCTGGTAGTTCGAAGAGTGTGTTATTTCCTGTCACCAGTTCTGGTATTAAAGGGTTAAAGAACTTTTGGGCATATTTAAATACTCACTATATGTAGGCCTACATGTTATTCATAATATGATATTAATACATTTTTATTAGGAGTTCTTTTAAATAAATGTCAGATAGGATTTGTACTGTTGTCTTATTTTGTGATTAATTAGATTTAGCCTGAAAGCTGCAACTTCTAAGCAGAAATACATCTCAAAACAAAACACGTGGGGCAAATTTTAATAAAAACTAAAAAGTGGACGCTGATGGAAAGTAAAATAACTATATTCTGGGGAGATTTGAGTTTAAAATAGGGCATTTGCCATTTTTACAGAGTGTGCGAATCTACAATTCTACAAACCAGGGCCCTGTAAATAACCCAGAAGTCAAAAGACAACTGTGCATCAATGCGCTCTAGATTGGTGAATATTGCCCAAAATGCATTGCAGTCAAACAATTTGTTATTCGAAAAAAAATTGTATTTAAAAGTTTTATCATCAGAATACAGAAAGTTCATAAATAGTCTTCATACAATCTTTGGTATTAGGGTTTAACTTCAGCAAATGGGTGACATCATATTAGATAAAAGACAGAAAGAAAGAAAGAAGGCATCGAGCGTATCTCAGAATTCCAATAAAATCCAGGGCTGAACTATAAAGTCTTTTAGGGGTTAGGGAGTAGTAGACATAGCCTTAGATTTTCAGCATGTGAAGTAAACAAACCCTAAAATGTTTAGTTAAACTTTGAAAGAGCAGCGTTACCTAATAGTTCAAGAAATTAATGGACTATAGGAGGCAACAACTGGAAAATTAGAAATGTGCTACTAATTTTTAAATGTAAATTTGTTTTTGTTTTTTGTTTTTGAGTCACTGGATAATACATGTTTTGATAAAATACGCACCATGGATGCAAAGATTTACTTTCCCTATGGTTCGGGGTAAAACCTTTGATTTTTTTGTTTAGTTTTGTTTTTTGGTCACAGATTTTGTTTCAGTTTGTATATTGTACAATCATTCACTTTCCTCACAATTGGGTTCAATAGTTTGACATGCGGTTCAGTTTCAAACCCAAAATTCTCTAATATACATAAAACCCATCTTTAATATACAAAGCTAGCAGTCAATACATTTTGATCTAATCTTCCAGAATAATGTTTGCGTGATGGCGTCGAAACACAACCTCAGTTTCACAGCATAAAAGATGTCCGTTTGTCCTGGCATGGAAGCCGTAGCCATGCTATCTGTCTGCACACATAGCACCTCATCAAAAACTGCTGCACCTTTTTGTTTTTTCTTCATGATTGTGCCAAACAGTGACGACAACACACAGCGTGCACCCACTGCCTCCTGAGGCGTGTGCTTGTGTGTAACATGATTACAAATGTCGGCGGATTCAATCACAAATGCAAGGTGTGACATGGAGAACGTGGACGCCTTGGGCTGGTAGTCATGAGATGAGGGAATATTTTTATGTTTGCTGGGATGTAATAAAACACTCTGCATATGGGGCCCCAACACGCCAACGACCTGAACAATGAAATGCAATCGTTCCGTTGGATCTAGTGTAAGCTGTTAAAGAACAAATGCTGGTGGATTGGAATTGAAATGTTGACTCCTACGTAAATACTGCATAATTTTTCTTTCCCTTGAATAAATCTGTCAAAACACTATAATTTGCTTGAAAACAGTAAATATTATGCATCTCTTTTGACAAGTTCATTAGTCATGTCTGAGCAAGGTAAAGAAAGGTGAAGCTAGAGCATCGTCTGTTCACATAGTCTGAATTAGTTTAATGTCATAAATTATGAGAAAGGAAATTATCTTGTCAGTTGTCTTTTTTTATTTAAATACACCAGAATCCAGTCAGACACCTTTGAATAAAAGGAGGGATTTTTATTGTGAGGATGCTCACCTCTGCACAATCCTCGTAATTATCTTCTGCGGGAAAACTGTAAAGGTATTGCTATGTTCTGGAGGCAGGGCGCTGCACACGGCCTTCTGTGCATTAGCTCTGCTTGAGTGCGGTGCCACATGAATCCAGCGGTGGCACGGCAGCCCTGTCTGGAGACAAGGTGATACGGCCTGGAAATAATGAGCGTGAAAGAAAGAGTTAAGAGGTGCACTCATGCACAAATTTTCTGCACATTAAAGCAGCAGCGTGGCCTTGCCGAAAGGTCATGTTATTCAATAAGGATGTGAACCAGCGCGAATGGGAGGCGGAAGGAGACGGAGATAATGCGTGTAGGTACACAGCTCGGTGTCTGTGCTTCACTTCATTATCTTTGATCACTCCTGATATCATGTCAGCGGGCGACAGATGACATCTGACTGCCAGCATGTTTGAGGGGAAGGGGTGCTCTTTGTAACCAATCTGTAGCAGCAACCCTTCTGCTTTCCTGTCTGAAATAATTATCCAGATGCTCCTCAGACTTCTCCACAATCACGTTCTCAGTTAGTGCCATCTTTCTGCTTTGCCATTTATTGCCGTTGCTGGAGAGCATCTTGAGTTTGCTACAAAAATGCAGAGTTGATTTAGGGGAAAATGGCGAGAACAGGTGTCTAGTTGATGAGTCCTTGTTGTTTCCCAGGTGTAGCGCCACAAGAGTGGAACGCTTTGGGGATTTGGGTTTATTTATTCAGGGATTGAGAACATTTTGGAGAGCAGAAGGTGCCTGCTGGGCTCAGGACTTTGTGTCAAACAAACAGCCGCTTCCTAGCAGGTAGGGGGTTCGTCCATTTGGCGCCCTGGATGAGGCTCAGTCCACCATGAGGACTTGACTCACACATGCCCTTCTCCCTGCCCCCCTATACCCCCTCCATTCCCATGTCCTCACCTCAGTGTCCAATTACAGCCCATTCTCATTAGCACAGTGTCTCTCCAGCGAGAGCCTTTGAAAGGGCAGAGATGGCTGCCGCTCCAACAAAGCCACCAACACGAGATCTATCAAAATCCAAGGAAAGAGTGAAAAAGGCAAGTGCAGGCAGGATCTCTCATTATAGAGTGCTGTAGAAGGTGAGGGACGTAAAGAGTGGCAATCCCTCGCGGTGCTGAGTGTCATGTTGTCTTTTCACTCTCTTAACAGGACTGACCTCCCGCCCGCCCACAAGCCGGCCCCGCCCCCACCCAAAAAGAAGAACAGCGACATGAAAGGACACCTGACATCTGATGACATCCAAGTAAGAACGTCCGCAGGGTTCATCTTTATCCTTTCTGGATGAACACAGACGCTCCATGAGCCTCATCCGTAAATGTTTTTTTGAAATAGAAAATAACCTTTTGTGACAATTTGGGAATTCAACATCATTTGTTTGGCTTGACCTGTGTCATATTTCAACATTTTCCATTTTTTTGGTTTTTTTATGTCACGTTTAAGTGAACTCATACATTTCTTAATTTCTGTCATTCATTAAAGTCCCACTGTAATCATCTTTTGATCTATTTTAAAATTATTTCCAGTGGCCCTTTTAATAATGATTATGCACTTTTTCAACTATCTCGTTTTCTATGATATAGTTTCCACAGAGCAGCTGGAGTTCGTTACAAATTTGCCTCTTAGTTTTGGGCGGGACCAACGGCGCAGAAAAACAGCTTCCCCGTTACTAAGAGCTCTCTGTTTAGATGCTCTCCTTCTAGCCCCTCAACCCCCAACCTAATATTACCAGTGTAATGAAAATGGTGATCAATATCAGAGCTATCCAGCTGTATAGTTGTGATCCAGTTTCCAGCTCAGACTAACAGAGATATACATGAATCTAGTCAACTACAACTGGATGCATCAGAATGGAGCTGACCAGGGAGCTCATTTTTACATGTAATAAAATAAGCTCCTTTTCAAACTGCATTTTTTTTGCCAGCTCCTGATTTACAACGATTTTATTAAAAAAAATACTCTGAAATGCACAAGTCCTCATATGTCCTCCATCATCAGAAAAAAATCCACAAAAGCATGTAAAAACACCAAAAGCACAACTTTTATTGAAGTGGGTCATCTAAACCTATTTTTTCTGCATTTTAAAATCCTCAAATATCCTTAAAGCCAAAGAAGGGAAGTGAAAGTCACTTGCTTCCATTTTTTTTCCAATTTTCCGTGATGTGGGTGCCACCATGTTGGAGCCAGATGACATCAGTAAGCAATTATTTGTCCAAATTGATTAGAGTCAATGTTTCTAAGGCAACCACTCTCATCAGCCAGGAGTGAGCTTGTTGGAAGTCCACACCCCTACCACCTGAAAGTGGGACACATGAAATCTGACAAATGTTTGAAATGTTGGATGTGGGGGCCAGCAGGCTCCACCTACTTTTATTGAGGCATGTGATTGGTCAGTTGAATAACTTGACTACAGAAAATATAATGAAAAAAACGATGATTAACAAGAACATGTTCAAACATGGTATCAGATCAAGAATGGTAAATCTGACCAATAGAATGAATAACAGCTGTTTATTCCTCTCCAGAAGTCTATGGGATTTTGGCTTCTAGGAGCCAGCGGGTACTTCCTGTTTGGAACGCCAGGGGGGAGGAGTCCCTCAATCCATTTGTTATATACAGTCAGTGCATCAAAATGAATACTGCCTTCCAGTACAGTTAATGTATTTGACTCTACACTAACTGTAGAGTTGTCACCGCTAAATTTTCTCCTCTCAGTTTGGGAGAAATTTCAGAGGAGAAAATAATTTCAAAATCCTCCTGAAAAATTCATGGATTTCAGATGAAGCTGTTCCAGATGAATGAAGCCCATTGACATATGGGGCTAATATGGTCAAACCTAAACTTTGCTATTTTCTTCAAAGTATTTTCAGTTCACAGGACATGTACTTTATGTCTGGTTTGAAGTAGCTTAAGTGTGATCTGTTTGCTCTATGGCATTTCTACGGTCTGTATTCTACTCCTCATGAGTCACAGCTTGTAAAAAATGTGTCGAGCAGTCCGGTAGCTGACGGTCGGCTGAGCGGTTGTGAATATCTTAATATAGAAATGTCTTGTTCTCTGTAAAGAGTCCTGCAACATGCATAATTAACAACCACGCACCAAATGATTTCCCTTTTAATTAAAAACCGAATGCATGTCCGTTTTGAGATATAAGTATTAACACAGTGTAAATGTAGGAATAAAAGCTTGAATATTTGCATTTAAGAAGGCTAGAATTGAAAAAGAAAAAACAGGAATTTAGCTTAAGCTTTAGTCACATGCACTCGTACAGGGGTTGTGGATTTTTGAGTTGTCCAAGCCCGTGGAGGGTCATAGTGAGGAATGGCTGCATCTTAATCCTTGTGCTATCCAACGCACATTAACATTGGGAGTTGGGTCATCTAGACCCACTAGACAGTGCACTGAACCTTTTTTCATCAATGATTTGTGATCTTCACTGGTATCCATGGATTACATAAATCCTCTCCACCTTTATCATGGTAAGGAGGGCATGTCAATATAAAGGTGGGGGTCATCTTGACCCCATAGGATAGCACAAGGGTTAAGGGGAGCTTTAGTTCCATAAAAATGGAAACTATATTTGCCGTGCGTGTGGAAGTGTATTGTGAAGTGTTTGTAAGGATGATGTTAGCTATGGTCTTGCACTTATAATCTTCGTAACTCAGGAGCACATATTTTTCCACAAACAGTACGAATAGGCTCAGTTTTTGTGGGGATTTGAATAAAGAGCTATCTGTACAGCGTGCCTTTGTCTGACCATGAAGCCTGAGCATTTCCTTGTGTTCACATAGACTTTTCATTGGAAATGGTGGATGGACCGAGCGTTGCTGAGGGTGGTGTG
This sequence comes from Oryzias curvinotus, assembly GCA_023969325.1. Classification (NCBI taxonomy): domain Eukaryota; kingdom Metazoa; phylum Chordata; class Actinopteri; order Beloniformes; family Adrianichthyidae; genus Oryzias; species Oryzias curvinotus. Next base: position 9,288,332 of record CM043718.1, on the reverse strand, counting down.
AACAGGGCTTTATGTGTTGCTTAAGTTTTCACTACAACTTGTCCGATCCCAGCATGCCCGTAGATAAAAATGAGCCAACGTTTTTCAATTTTGATATTTCCTACTAGCCGCCAACTAGGTTCGCCCATTTATTTGCTGGCAGACAGGCCATATCCATCATTTAGGGTTGTTGTGACAAACGGTATGGACACACCGGCTAAACGCACATGAGTGTGCATTTAACCCATGGTGTTCACACTAGACAGGCCTGAAGATGGTCAACGAAACTTGCGTAGCTATTTGTGGACGTGGGAGTTTTGAACGTGGAAGTGAACGTGAAAAACTACATTAGATGAACTAAAAGCTCTTCTGAATTAAAATGTCTTAACCTGACTTTTATTTTTAAACACTCAAGAGAGTCTGTCTGTCCTAATGACAAAGGAAGGAAGACAAACCTAAAAGGCAAGGTCTCCTAACAAAAACAATATTTTTAAATGAAATAAAAACAATAAAAATGTTAGAAAAATGTATTTTTGATCCTGTCTTTAGAATGGCCTTCTACCTCCGTCCCTGGGTCGAGACGAGATGTCAACAGGCTTTTCATTGGAAGTGGCCGCTTGAATGTGTGTTGCAGAGGGATGTGTGAACGTAGCTTCCATACCCAGTTTATTATCTGTTTTAATATCTGAATAAGCAAGTCAGAGATCAAAATATTATGGAAAGGAAAGATTTTCTCTGTTTTTCTGAATTAGTTTGGGGTGAACAACGATTTCTATACATGTAGGAGTGTTTGCCTGCCTGTCCAGGTAAAAATAAAAATAAAAATGCATGCTGTCATATCCAAAAATACATTGATTACTTTACTTTGTAAAGTCTTCGTTTGCAATTTGTAATTAAATTTGTGTTTTTAAACTTCATGCTTCACACAAGGCAAATTTTTGTACAACTAATTAGAGACAGGGAGCGGTGCCAGTAACACATCCAGGAACAAAGAGTCCCAGTGTCATTATACCACTGTGTATATTGAATATTAATTTTTGCAATTTATTCATGCAACAACAGAAAAACAAGTGTGCTGTAAACACTTGTGGGTCCCCTGTAGTGTATAATCGATGTGCTGTATTGTCGCGTTGACCTTGAAAGCGATCGTTTGTGTTCACTGTTTTGTAAAAATTGCTTTTGGGTCCTGGCTTAAAATCTGAAAACTCACGGCGCACATTGATTTAACAAATCGCCCTGAGCATTGCGGGCTCCTATATTTAACTTTTAAAAATTCATACACTCGCGGTTATGCAATTTTTATGTTAAGCTTCCATGAAAGGTGCATGTAAGGAAGATAAACTAGCAGCTTCGCTGTTGGGATTTTGGAACATTCCCTCACAGTTCATGAAGGAGTAAGATCCAGGAGGATGTTTTTCAAGAAGAAAGAGATTCCTGCCTTGATCCTCAAAAGGAAACAAGATTTTTATCTGTACAAAAGCTTTATTTAGTTTTTTAAATCATGCATATTGCAAACTTAAACTTTTTGGACCTTCTCGGTTCTCTTCCTGTAAGTAGATGATGCCACACCTGAAACGGGCATTTCTCTTCATCAAGGTGTTTATTAACCTGACCATATAAGGTTTGACCCACCGCCATCTCTGTGCACGGAAACAATTCAATTTGTGAAGAACGTATTAAACAGGATTTCAGACTTGGTTTCCATAAACTCATCTGAGTAAAACAAAGCATTTGTGATCATGTTTTTGTCCAAAAAAATAAACTGCATCCACTGCTGCCTAGGATAAATAACATTTGGGTACATTAATAGACTCTAAACCTGTAATTGCCTAAATACACTTTTTAAAGGGCCTATATCATGTAAAATTAATTTTTTGAGCTTTTAAGTGTATTTATAATGTTAATTCATCAGGCGAAACAACTCCAAAGCGGTATTTTGATCCATTCACACATTTGTGAGTAATTCTCTAAAACCTGCGCTCTTATCACCAGTCCCTCCCAACCAAGAAAAACGAGTGGGTCATTACACTGTGATGTCACAAAGTGAGGAACAGCCCCTTTCAGGAAGAGTGTGCGCTGTCAACACCGCCCCCAGGCTAACACCTACGTTCTCCATGAAGCTAGCGTTGTTAGCCAGAACGCTTGCCTGTCATATGCAGAATATGCGCAGCAATTTATGCAAAAGTTTGGATGTTGTTTGTTTTTCAAGGGCAAAACACAGACACACTGCTGAGGCCGGCTCTGGGATGATGTCATGAAATGGGCGGCGCCCACAAGGAGTGAAAGGCGGGGCCTCAGAGATCGAGTTGCCTTACTACTGTAGGAAAATTAACTGCAATATAACTAAGATTTCATTTAAAAATCATACTTTAATGTACCAAAGGTAATATAATATCATATATATGGCAATAGTTTACTCTGAAGGGGTTAAGAATGGCATGATATAGGACATATAACCATCTTGATGGATCCGCGAATCCCTTTTATTATCAAGAGTTGACATCAGCAGAGACAAAAATCTCACATCAGTCTTTACTCAAATAAAAAAAAAAGGCAAATGATATTAAGTGTTAGAACTTATCAAGCTATTCGGTTAATTTAAGCAACTTTCACGAATGTGTGGTTTGTAAAAATGCTATTTGGTCACCTATAATGACTGAAGACCATCAAGACTAGAGAAATGTCCTGAATTATTATAAAAATAGGAAATTTACCATTTCTATAAAAAAAATTAGGACATTTGGTCAGCATTTTGTACAAAACAAACTCTGCTTGTTATGTCTGTTATTATACATATTTTACATTTACAAAGTTTTCTGCTTTATTAGACATTGATTTACAAATTAAGTTGTCTCTGCAGTTCCAGCTTTGCCCCTTTTTTTCGTTGAACCATTTAATACTTTTAATAGCAGAGATGTCGCCGGCAACATGAAATAACACACACGCTTTGATTACTGTAACTCTTCAATCATGAATGGGATTTCAATGGTTTCTGAAGCAAGGAAAAAAAAAAAGTGGCTTTGCACCAAAACACCATCAAAATCAGTTGGTTTTTGTGAACTTATTGGTACTAATTGCATAACCGTTGACAAGTCATGGTTTTGTAAAGACCGTCAAGGATTAGAAACCCACTCTGATCAGTTGTCTTTTTTATTATGACTATGCCAGTTTTAGCCAAAATAAAAATAAAAAAAACCTGTGTTGGTTTTTAAGGACATAGTTTCTGTAGAGCAGCAGGAGTTCATTAGAAATTTGCCTCTGAATTGTGGGCGGGACCATTGGCAACCCCGCCCCACTTCCCCTCGCATTGCTGAGAGCTTGGAGCTGGGAGCTTGTGGCTCGCCGGGTGTAATTTCATGAATGGGCTCCTTTTAAAATGACATTCTTTGTCTGCTCCTGATTCAAAATGATTTGAATAAAGAAATACTCATATAAAGAAAATGAAGCTTCAAAATGCTTTTCTATCATCAGAAAAATGCTACAAGAACATGCAAAAAACACCATTGACATCGCTGTTAGTCTTTGAGTGGGTGTTCACACCTGCTTTCAATTCTAATAAACACAACTGGTTTTTTTTTGGTTTCCATCATCCTGCTAACCATGAGACTCTCTGACTTTGAGTTGGTCTGCTTTTGCTAGATTTTAAACTCTCCTCTTGTGATGGTTTTAGCTCATTCTTGGTCTTAGATTTTGAGTTTTTGTCTATAAGTAAAGTTCAATTTTTCATTTGTGAACCCAAACCTTTTTAGTTGAAATAAACCCACGCACTCAAATGTACCAACCTCACTTAATTCTGCTCAGTTTGGTGGACACATTAGACCAAACGTGCAGCTGAATTATGAGTCCGCTGAAGTGAAAGTCATCCCAGCCGTAATAAACTCCCCTCTTTGGAAAGTTTTTGAGAAAAATGAGGTGGGTGTTTTTGTTGGCAGGAGTTCTCCGCTCCTATCGATTCACTAAACGACTTCTTGCTCTTATGAATGCAATCCTGTCAAGAGGGGTTCAGCGCTGAACCTTCCAGAAGTTTGGTTGGCTTTTTGCAAGAAAAAAAAAAATCACTGCATTTCAGACTTTGTAATACTCGCCCGCTTTTTTACATATAATAATAATAATAATTTTCAGTCAAATCTGTCACTGCTTTTGGTTTTTCCTGCAGTTCTAGGCCAGGTTGTATTACTATTTTATATTTATTTATTTTTCGGTGTATCTGTCCAAAATATTGATTTACTTTTTGGTGTATCTGGCCAAAAACTACAGCCTCTTGGATGTTGTGTTATTTTTCCTTATGGGTTCCATTTTAAATGCACAGTCATTGATTTAAAAACTTGTAAATTAAAGCGAAGTTCAGTGGAAGCCATATCACGCCCCTCCAACATCTGCTGCGCTGAATTCAGCTCCAATCTTCACAAAAACTGGGACGTTTTGAGGATCCTTCAGTTCAGTGGCTGTTGTTGCTTGATAGGAAGCAGCATTTTTAATAAGCTCACATCTGGAAAGTTTTAGGAAAGCAAAAGTAGAAGCACACTGAAGCGGAATCTGACATCTTGGATAATTCTCGTCCTAGCTGATGCATGAAGCAGAAGCGCTGGCTGTGCATGTGTCAGCATACAGTACAATGAACCGTTCTGTCTTTATCAGCTGCATGTGTCTCGTGATTTAAGATGCAAATGGAGGGAATGTCAGAGTTTTACATTACAAATCAGGAAAAGAGGGTTCATGTCCTCGCTGTCCTCTGTCTGAGTTTGTGGCCCAAAGCTTTTGAGTCATCATGATGAAGAGCTTTCCTAAATGACATTGAGATAATCAGCATGTGGACAGCCACCGGGCGGTCTGCAACAGAGCCGCTTTGATTCCAGCTGTGCATCTTTTTTTTTTTAAACCTTCGCATGTTTTACCTTGAAATTTTTTGCTTAAAGATAACACTTGATAAATCTTTAAGGATCTAAGTGTGCCCCATCAAAACTCCAACAAAAAAAACCTCCAGCATCAAGGAGGGTTTGAAGGAAGGTCAAAACGTTGGTTGGATTTCTTGTAAGTCAGTTTTTGGCTGCTGCCACTGGAAGCTAAGTTTGTAACAAGAAGCTGCTTCCAATTCCAGAAACGTTCATGTAGAAAAGCAACTTTAAAGGTTCTCAGAACACAGGCGTGTCACACCAAACGGCTGCAACGCATGGATTCAAACCAGGATCAACTTACAGAAAAAGAAAAAACACATTTTAAATTATATAGTTTAAAACTCAAAAGTATACATTGTAAACTCACAAGAACTCATAGAAATTGGGAAAGACAAACTATACATTTTAAAAAAGTATATTTTAATATAAAAGAAATACTGAAAACTCAAATAAAAAAAACTAAAAGTGTTACCAAATGGAGAATAATTTGATGTTTTGTATTTTCAGTTTTTGTTTCTCTCCTTTCCTTTTAATCTTACATTTGATCCTAATTTTACATGGGGGTGGGGCTTTGAGTCTATCAGCTACTGTGACATGACTAATGTATAGTGTCAGACATCAGGGGGGTGATGTCATTTCCACTCCTTGATTGTATATGAGAATTGGACAGAGTGACTCCTCCCCCCTGTCATTCCAAACAGGAAGTACCCGCTGGTTCCAAGAGGCCAAAATCCCATAGACTTCTATAGAAAAACAAACAACAATTATTCAGTCATTCTCTTGTTCTGAATAATCATTCTTGCTCCGATACCTTTTTTTAAGACATTTTTGATAGTCCCTTTTTTTTAGATATATTTTCTGTGGTGTAAGTTATTCAAGTTATAAACTGACCAATCAGATGCCTCACTGAAAGCAGGTGGCGCCTGCTGGCCACCACGTCCAGTGTTTGAAATGTTTGACAGATTATACTAGCCCCCCTTCAAGTGGAAGGGGTGTGGCTTCCAACGAGCTAACTCCTGATTGGCAGGAAAGATTGTGATTTAAATAATGACTCTGACCGACCTTGACCAATCACTACTTACTGACATCGTCTGGTTACAACATGGCGGCAAAAAAAATTGAGACTGAGTTGATTTCATTTAGCTGGAACTGGAAGTGAACGACTTTCTCTGAGTGATGTCACACCCAGCCGTTTGTGAAATTCCTCCTCTGATGTACCAACTTTGGGAGAGCATCATCACTACTGCGTTTTAAAAAAAGTTTATTTTCAAGTTTAAATTTGCTTTTAAATGTTGTTTTTACATAGTCTACAGTATTTTTCAAATGTACTAATTTTTTATTGATTTCAGGGGATTCTGATTTGACCGCATTCTGACAAACCAGCATGAGTGAGTGACTGACTGATGGACATGATCAGCTGTGAGCGGCTTTTAGAACCAACTCTGGTTTCAAATATCATCAGTTTTTCAGTAAAAAATTGCAGAATGTTTGAAAACCCCTTTTTTTTTACATCACCTGGTAATTAAAAGCACAGTGAAGGTTTAAAAATGTTTAGAACGTTTGATATAAAACTAATCTTTAAAAAAAGAGAATAGTAGAGAAGTGAAAGTAAATAATTGATACACGTCAATTTGTATTTTTCATGCTTTCTACCGTAAATATTTTTCATGTGTGTGTGTAGTGTAAAGGCTTAGAGATTAACCAGCAGCTTCATTAAACTCCACTGTTGTTTAATGACTTCATGCCCGAAAGGCTTTTTCTAGAAACACGATGACTGAATCGACAATCCAGCCGAAACATTGCCACATGGAAAACTTTCCCTGTATGTTAATCTGAGAGCAAACACACACTCCCTCTGGAGGCTGGAGCCTTTGAGCTTTAAACAAATATTTCTCTGACCTAATCGCTTGTGGCATCTGGGTCTCAGCTGCCTGGATGTCCTCACAGGTAGTAAAAAAAAACACACAAAAAAACTCACCTTTTTGATGTGGGTTGGGGTCTCTGGATTCAGCAGCTACCACTGAGAGGAATAGAAATGTGGATCAAACAGCGTTTGGCAGCCTTTTGATCGCGTTAGTTGAATAGCACAGTTGTGTGAAGTACAAATGCGTTGTTCCAACAGTATTTTATGAATCTCACATCGTATTCTTTTGTCCCTAACTCCATTGTTCCAAGCTCCTTTGATTTCTTGTCAATGCAACATTCAAACATTTATTAAATAAAGGTTTGGGGAGCCGTGATTTGCTTTAGGGACATTCATTAGCCCTTTATGCAAGTTGTAAGGATCCTGCCTTAAGACGTGTAAAAGGCTCTCAGCTGTCAGACGTGTCGACTTCTGCAGAGCGATTAGGACTGAGTTTGATGAATCCATTAGTAGTACACGGTGAAGAAAGTTTGGGATCGACAGTGTGGTGAAAAGGGAAATTATGAGCCATTCTGCTGACTCACTGCTTCCATTGTGGCAAAAATGAAAGGACTGGAGTTGGATGATCTAAAATGAACACGGGAATTTTTGGTTTCTGTGGGTTTTTTTTGGTGAAAACTAATTTGAGGCAGCGAGAAGATGACATCAGGGGCAGAAGAGTGATCTTAAATCACAGGGGTGAAAGGCGGGTTGCTTACTATCATTTCTCCATCCCAGAATATTTGTCAAGTTATTTTCATCTTGTTAACTGCTGCTGTCTACTTGCTGTGTCTCCATGAGGGATACTAATTACACAAACCTACACAAAAAATATTGAGATATAATATTTGAGATAGTATTGAAAAACATTTTGTACCACAACAAAATGTGAGTCGTTGAGACTTTAGAACTAAACCAAATATATTATAAATTTATATATATTTATAGATATTATTATATATATTATAATATATATAATATATATTATAATGAATATTATTTCATTACTAACTCCATTACTATTTATTCTATCAAAACTTTGTGAAATGGTGTTCCTTACCTCTAACAGGTAGTGGTTCAATTATTAGAGAATTCACTCGTTTTTCTTAAAAATATACATGTTCAAACTTTTTTTTTATTTTTCCCTGCTGCATTACTTTTGAAAGACTAACGTATAAATTACAATAGTTTTACATAACATTGAAACATAATCTTGAAATTGTGTTCTACATACATGCACTGTGAACCAAAAAAAAACCAAAATCACAATACAACAGACAAGCAATTGCATCATGAAGTTGTGTGTGTGTGCACACACACACAGCACAAGTGACCAGTCATCACACTGTGCTTTGCGCAAATTAATTTTGCACATTTAGCACAGGTCATGCTTGTCTTGACCTGGATCCTGTCTCCTGCTCGACTGGCGCCCCCGGCCGTCCCCCCAACTCCATCTGGATGAAGCTCGTCTGCTGGACTTTTAATATGCAGCTGTAGAAATAGATAAGTTCATTCTTCTCTATGACAGTGTTTTTCAACCTTTTTTGAGCCACGGCACACTTTAACCTTGACAAAAGTCCCGCGGCACACCAGCATTAAAAAAAAAAAGAAAAAAAAAAGGAAAAACTCTCTGTATTGATCTACAGTCCATCCATGATCTCACAGCATTTTTGTGATAATTGTGGCAGAAAAAGCTGGAAGCTGGCAGCTGTTTTGTTTTCTAAAAGATGTAATTAAAGTTAAGTTATAAGATTTAAAAACTGTTCGATTTGTGTTCGTTGTGGTTTCAAGATTTTAAGAGGATAGACTCGTTGTGCGCAGACGCTCACGCTGTCACTTTTGACCCAATGCATCATGGGAGATGTAGTTAAATAATCCGCCGAACGCAGAAAGACTCACGTCTCTGAGCTTCTTATTTTGTTCACTTGTTCCACGGTCTGACACCGGATTCTGTATAAAGCTACTCCGCTAAAGACGAGCTTTAGCTGGTATTTTTGTTAAAACTGAGCAACTTTATCAGCAGAATTCAGAACAAGGAAGTGAAGACTTTAACCACTTCTGATTGGTCAGACTGATGACATGTGATCAAGCCTTCAAAGATGTTTGGTGGAGACAGTTAAAGGGGCGAGACTTTTCCTTAAGCAGTTATAGCTGCAGCTAAATCGCAGTACCGTCATTCTTATCAAAATGTCTCTAATAGAATCAAATAAACACAAAGAAAAAAGTATTTTATGATCTTTTATATTCCTAACTACTCAGTGTTTTATCAGGACCTGTTTGGATGAACAAAGAGCTGATTTCCAGGAGATGGAAAATGTTGTTAAATCAGTTAATGAGGGCAATTTCCCACGGCACACTTGACCATCTCCCACGGCACACTAGTGTGCCGCGGCACACTGGTTGAAAAACACTGCTCTATGAGTTCTGGTAAATAGCCTGTCCGTCCTGGGGGAGGATCCCTTTATCATGTGGGCACCCCTGAGGTTTCTTTGTTTTTTCCGGAATCTGTTTTTTTTTAGGAGTTTTTCAATTACAGAGAAGGGGGGTCTAAGGGAAGGGATGTCTGTTTAGTTAGTTCAGTGTAGTATTTTCCTATTGAATTCTATGTATTCAGCAGCTGTCTGCGCACGCCGAACGACCTCAGTCTCCTCAGCAGGTGCAGGCGACAGGCGACACTGGCCCCTCCTGTACAGAGCATCTGTATTGTTGGACCAGTCCAGTCTGTTGTTCAGATATTTAAAAGTGTCCTCGACCTCAATGTCTGAACCCTGGATGTTCACCGGTGAGTGTGGTGGTGAGGACCTCCTGAAGTCCAGGACCAGCTCCTTCGTCTTGCTGGTGTTTAGCAGCAGGCGGTTACTTTCACACCAGGCAACAAAGTCAGAGATGACCCCCCTGTACTCCTGCTCATCCCCCCCCGATACACAGCCCACAATGCCACTGTCATCTGAGAACTTCTGCAGATGACAGTGGTGGGAGTCGTAGGTGAAGTCTGATGTGTACAGGGTGAACAGGAATGGGGAGAGCACAGTCCCTTGAGGTGCCCCCGTGCCTCAGACCACCACATCAGACACACAGTCACGCAGCCTCACAAACTGTGGCCTGTCTGTGAGGTAGTTGATGGTCCAAGCAGCCAGATGTTGGTCCACATCTGCAACCTCCAGCTTCCTCCACAGCAGTGATGGCTGGATGGTGTTGAAAGCACTGGAGAAATCAAAAAACATGACTCTCACAGTGCAATACAATGGTTCCTGTCAAAATTCATAACACCGATGCACCTGTGTGTGTTTGTGTTTGTGTGTGTGTGTGTTTATGTGTGTGATTGGGGTGAAATATGTCTCACAGCTGCAAATAAAGGAATACTAATAATAATAAGACATCCTTGTACCTCCAGTTTGACTGCTGGGTCAAATTGACCCGAACAGTGTCTATGTGATATAAACATGCAGGGGGTGGTCGCATATAGGTGAGATGAACCATTTTCATAATATATGTTGATTACACTAATTAAGGCAGGCAGAAGAAGGTTTTTCCTAGATGTTTGACCAATTTGACCCAGAACATAACAGGAGGGTTAAAAAAGTCCAAGTCATATAGAATGACCCAGTCAAATGAAAATTGTGTTTTTGGTGTTTTTAATATGTTCTTGTAGCATTTCTCTGATGATAGAGGACATATTTAAAAAAATATTGGGCTTAACATTCCATTTCTTATATATATTTTTTTAATTTAAATTGCTGTACGTCTTAATTTGTATTTGTCTGAGCTGGCATCTGGCTCAAAACTGTACTAATGGATAAATGATACTGCTTACCATTTTTGTTGCACCGCTAATGTATGTTGGGGGTCAGAGGGGCTGTAAACTAGGGGAGAGAGAGCCCTTAGCAACGGTAAAAGGGGGCGGGATTGCACACTAATCAGAGGTGAATTTATATACTGGTGCTCTGCAGAAACTTCATGTTTTTCCTGGAAAACTACACCGTTTTTTTGGCTAAAACGACATAATTATTACCATGAAATAATTTTTGTCCAAAGAGAAGCTTTCATATTTTATTCAAATAAAAAATTCTGTATTATGTCCAACAAATTAAAACAAAATCCAAAGTAAATGTGGAAACATTTTCTTGATTTACTGATAACATTTTTGATGAGTTAAATAGTGAAACTTCCTTAAAAATGGATATTTTTCCAGTTTGGCTCTATCAGAAGCCTCTTTGCTGTCGGATCAATTTGGTTGCTATTAAAATAAATCTTCAGCCTAAACACTAACATGTCATTTTCATTTGAAGATTTGAAGTCTAACTCCTGATGCTGTGAAAGCCACATGAATTCTAATAATTTGTTTTTGAATAAAAGGAAAAAAAAAAACTGGTTTGCTTACTCAGAATCATCACAAAGAGCTTCATCGACGTGTTCAAAATCCTGTTTTTCCAAGCTTCAATTAATCTGACATATCTGTTTATTAATCACATTCTACCTTCAAGTATGTGAGCCCAAATCCCTGCGGCAGCCGCTTTAACATTTCCGCTCAGCTCTTTCCGAGCTTTGCATCATCCATTTGTGCAACTTGGAGGTGATTAATTTGACAAAATACGTTGGAGTTCAGCAGCGCGGTCAGAGTTGAACCTGTCAAGCAGCTGTCCCTGATAGGTTTAGGAACGCGTTTCGCTCATTAGCATTAATAAAAATGAGCGAAAACAAGTGGGAACCTGCCAAAAACATGTGACGTCTGACTCTCTCAAACCTTTTTCTTGCAGGTGGTTCACCTGGACAAGGAGGACGAGATGCAGAAGCTTCCACTTCAACCTCCTTACTATGACATGGCGCCCTCTGAGACCACCCCCTTCACTGATAAGCCGGTAAGAAGAGATGATCAGCGGCTCGTCTCTGTGAAGAGGTCGTCACACCGCTGTTCCCTGCTGAAGGGATGAGTCTTTGTTACCTTTTATGGCTGGAAGTCAATCGAAACGGACGCAGCTTAAAGACCCACTCCGATGGAAATGGTCTTTTAAACATGTTCTTGTGGCATTTTTCTAATGATGGAAGACATAAAGTAAGAAAATTGATCTTAAAATTGAATTTCTGACTATTTCTCTATTAAAATGAGTCGGGAGCAGACAAAAATAAAATGCTGTTTGAAAAAGTATCTGTGACATAGATAATAGGTTTTGTGGGCCACCAGGTCGTGGGTTTATCTTCTTTTTCTGCAGCTTCAATTTTAACAAAGCTGTAATTGTAGGCGGGTTTAATCGTATCAAGTGTGCGGAAACTTAAGGCTACATTTTTTTATATTAAGGGGGTCGACAGGGCTCTGAAATCAAACATACCTTTGTTTTGTTTATTTTGTTTTCAAATGATGCTTTAGCAGCGTTTTGAATTTGATGCTTCTTTGCTTTGTCTCTCGTTTTTAGCCATCCTCTTGTAGATCCATGTGCATGTATGTTTTCCTCGTCTGAACTGGTATCTGGATGAAAACTACACGGCCGGATAGCTCCGATATTACTTGCCGTCTCTGTTGCACCAGTAATGTGAGTGAGGGGCTGTAAGCTAATGGGAAAGAGTGTAAACAGAGCAACAAGGAGGAAAAGGGGGCGGGATTGCCCATCACTTGCCCATAACTCTGAGGCAAATGAACTCCTGCCACTCTGCAGAAACTCTGTCCACGAAAACGACATAAGTTTTGGATTTGGGCTAAAAACAGCATAATCGTAATTAAAAGACCACTGGAAGCGCTTTTACAAAAGATCAAAAGCTGATCGGAGTGGGTCTCTAATTCGGCTTGCTGACCATCTGCAGGGTGTTGTTGGTGAAGCTCCTTCCCCTTGTCGTCTGCATCAGCACCTCTCACCTTCCTCCTAAACGAGGCCAGCCTGCATCTTTTCCTCTCGCCGTGCTATCTTTCGCTCTGACCCCGGCGCTCACCTCTTCGTCTGCCCTCAGCCTCTTCTCTCCTCCAATCCGTCTAATCCACAGTAATTACACACCGGCTCGCCTGGCTGCTGTGTGCAGATGAATTGCAGTGCGATGCTCTACCACACATTTGCCCACCCCTGTGAGTTCACATTTGGCTACAGTGTTTGTCCGGCGCTTTTGCAAAGCGTGCTGCGCTTGCTGAGACGGTGTTGTGTTTACTGGCTGTTGCTGGAGTTTCTGCTTTTGGACAAATAACTGTGCGTGTGGAGGGCGTGTGTGGGCTGCTGCGTGTCTGTGTGTGCATCAGCAGAGAGCAAAAGCCTTTCAACCGGGTGTCTGCTTAATGTGAAAACCTCCTGGAGGAAGCATGTGAGGGAGCTGAAAGGCTTTCCTTTGAATTAGTGAGCCTACCTGCCATGTTAATGACTGTAAGAGGTGTCAGGCTGCTTGGAACAAACATCTCCTTTTTCGCTGCAGATGGTGAAATGTGGGTGGCTCTTGTCTGTCAAATTTTTTGACATCCAG